>JAJQKJ010001519.1:0-129215 GCA_029574335.1 Rana kukunoris | reverse complement strand
CCCCCCCCTTCTCTAACCCTCATTCATTCTGCAGATCCTCTCCCCTCTCTCTACCCTCATTCATTTGCAGACTCTCTCCCCCCTCTCTCTACCCTCATTCATTCTGCAGATCTCTCCCCTCTCTCTACCCTCATTCATTCTGCAGATCTCTCCCCTCTCTCTACCCTCATTCATTCTGCAGATCTCTCCCCTCTCTCTACCCTCATTCATTCTGAAGGTCTCCCCCTCCTCTCTCTACCCTCATTCATTCTGCAGATCTCTCCCTCTCCTCTCTACCCTCATTCATTCTGCAGATCTCTCCCCTCTCTCTACCCTCATTCATTCTGCAGATCTCTCCCCTCTCTCTACCCTCATTCATTCTGAAGATCTCCCCCCTCTCTCTACCCTCATTCATTCTGCAGATCTCTCCCCTCTCTCTACCCTTCATTCATTCTGCAGATCTCTCCCCTCTCTCTACCCTCATTCATTCTGCAGATCTCTCCCCTCTCTCTACCCTCATTAATTCTGCAGATCTCCCCCCTCTCTCTACCCTCATTCATTCTGCAGATCTCTCCCCTCTCTTTACCCTCATTCATTCTGCAGATCTCTCCCCTCTCTCTACCCTCATTCATTCTGAAGATCTCCCCCTCTCTCTACCCTCATTCATTCTGCAGATCTCTCCCCTCTCTCTACCCTCATTCATTCTGCAGATCTATCCCTCTCCTCTACCCTCATTCATTCTGCAGACTCTCCCCTCTCTCTGCAGATCTCTCCCCTCTCTCTACCCTCATTCATTCTGCAGATCTCCCCCTCTCTCTACCCTCATTCATTCTGCAGATCTCCCCCCTCTCTCTACCCTCATTCATTCTGCAGATCTCTCCCCTCTCTCTACCCTCATTCATTCTGAAGATCTCCCCCCTCTCTCTACCCTCATTCATTCTGCAGAGATCTCTCCCCCTCTCTCTACCCTCATATTCATTCTTCTGCAGATCTCTCTCCCCTCTCTCTACCCTCATTCATTCTGCAGATCTCTCCCCTCTCTCTACCCTCATTAATTCTGCAAATCTCCCCCTCCTCTCTACCCTCATTCCTCATTCATTCTGCAGATCTCTCCCTCTCTCTCCTTCCCCCCCCCTCCATTCTGTAGATCTCTCTCCCCAGCTATCTCAGTCTCTAATTACTGTATACATTTATACTATATATACTTTCTCTCCCCCGTCCCCCCCTCATCAGTTCTGCAGATATCTCTCCCCTCTCTCTCTTCCCCCCTCCATTCTGCAGATCTATCCACCCTGTCTCTACCCCTCTCCCCTCCCTATCTTTGCTCCCTGTATACATTTATACTTATATACTTCCCCCCCCCCCCCCCATCAGTTTTGCAGATATCTCTCCCTCTCTCTTTCTTCCCCCCCCCCTCCATTCTGTAGATCTCTCTCCCCCCAGCTATCTCAGTCTCTAATTACTGTATACATTTATACTTATATACTTTCTCTCCCCGTCCCCCCCCCTCATCAGTTCTGCAGATCTCTCTCCCTCTCTCTCTTCCCCCCCTCCATTCTGTAGATCTCTCTCCCCCCAGCTATCTCAGTCTCTAATTACTGTATACATTTATACTTATATACACTTTCTCATCCCGTCCCCCCTCATCAGTTCTGCAGATATCTCCCTCTCTCTCTCTTTCCCCCCTTACATTCTGCAGATCTCACCCCCCCCCCCCCAAGCCCCCTATCTCAGTTCCTAATTCCTTAGTAAATTTATGCTTATATACTGTCTCTCCCTCTTGAGTAAGTGGCGTATGTAGTGCACCTAAATGCATTCACAGTGTAGTATTAAAACACTGTCAACGCGTTTCACCACACTACACTAGCCACTTCCTCAGGATGGTGTATACAACACTGATACACAAAATAAATATATATGAAAAAATAAATTGATCACTTGGATTTGATAACTACCGGAAGAGATATCATATATACATTTTATATATATATATACAGTATATATATATATATATTTTTTTAAAATACAGTGGAACCTCGGATTGCAAGTAACGCGGTTAATGAGCATTTCGCAATACGATTTTTTTTTTAAATTCTGACTTGGTTTGCGAGTGTTGTCTAACAGAAGACGAGCAGGATTCAAGCCTCTGCAGTGTGCAATTCCCACATTTGGCCAGAGGTGCGGGGGCGCCGGTGACACTTGGAGCCATTCAGAGCCATTCGGACGCACTCAGAAATACTCTGTTCCCGAGGGTTTGCAAGCCTTTGCGAGTGCATCTGAGCGGTCTCCAAGTATTTCTGAGTCTCTCCAGTGCCCCTCCCCCCCACCTCTGGCCACATGCGGTATTGCATGCCATAGAAGTCAATGTGGAACGAATAATCTTCGTTTCCATTGACTATTATGGGGAAACTCGCTTCGATATGCGGGTGCTTTGGATTACAAGCATTCTCCTGGAACGGATTATGCTTGTAAACCAAGGTTCCACTGTGTATATATATATATATATATATATATATTTATTTTGCTTATCAGTATTTTATGCACCCTCCTGAGGAAGTGGCTAGTGTCGTGTGACGTAACGCGTTGACGTTGTTTTTTTATACTATTATGCGAGCAATGAATATCGAATTCATGAGGAATCCACTTCTCAGCCTCTCTTTCAAGTTTGGGCGCCGCTACCGACAACACCTCCCCATACTTGGGGCTCGAAGACCTCTTACTGTCTATTGTTATACCCCCCGGATCCGCGATAAACTAAATGATTCGCAAAGTTTGTAAAAAAAAACAGCAGATGTATAATTGGGGTGAATGTTACGGAAATGTGGATTTCCTGATGAATGGGACGTTCGAATTCTAGCAAATGCGGAATGGTTGAGCGAATGTGCAGACAGATGGGCTTTATGGAAGCCGTATGTCTATCAGCGGGGATGAGTGGAGAACGATCGGCGAATTCCTCATTGACTGCGTTATAGATAAACCATAAAGACGTCTTTACTGTCGGTGTTCAGTTTGCAAAATAATTAGAGAAATAAAAACTCCACTCTAAATTCTGTGTAAATTATTTTCATTGGAAAGGTTTTCATTTTCCTGTCTATGTTCCATTCTTTTCTCACTTCACTTCACTTCAGAGCTAAACCAAAAGAAAACCAGTTTGAGTTCTGTACCACATGGACTCTGACCTTGGGAACTTTTTCCTTGCTTCTCTTAGGCCGCGTACACACGAGGAGACATGTCCGATGAAAACGGCCCGCGGACCGTTTTCATCGGACATGTCTCCACTCTCCAGGGATATTTTGGTCTGATGTGTGTGCACACCACCAGACCAAAATCCCCGCGGACAGACAGCGCGGTGACGTAGAAGACACCGACGTCCTCAATCAAGGAAGTTCAATGCTTCCACGGATGCGTCGAATCACTTCGACGCATGCGGGGGATTTCTGTCTGACGGTTGGGCGTACTAACCATCGGACATGTCTGACGGACAAGTTTCTAAGCATGCTTAGAAACTTTTGTTCGCTGGAAACCTGTCCGCTAGGCCGTACACACGATCGGACATGTCTCCTCATGTGTACGCGGCCTTAGTCTCTTAGTCTTTGAGTTGGCTCCTAACCCAGTCAGATTGGTTCCTAGCCCAAAAGAAAACCAACTTGATGGACTGAATGACCCTTGGGTCGTTCAGTCCATTAATTGGGTTGTCTTTTGGGTTGTTGTTCTGAGTTCCGTACCACATGGATTCCGGACATGGCATTTTTTTCCCCTGTTTCTCTCAGTCTTTGAGTTGGCTTCTATTTACAGCAGTCAAATTGGTCTCTAACCCAAAAGCAAACCAACTTGATGGACTGAATGACCCTTGGGTTATTCAGTCCATTAACTTGGTTGTCTTTTGGGTTGTTGTTCTGAGTTTTGTACTACATGGACTTTGACCTTGGGAATTCTATCAGTGTTTCTCTTAAGCCTCGTACACATGATCAGTCCATCCGATGAGAATGGTCTGAAGGACTGTTGTCATCGGTTAACCCGATGAAGCTGACTGATGGTCCGTCGTGCCTACACACCATCGGTTCAAAAACCGATCGGGTTAGAACGCTGTGACGTAAAACACAACGACGTGCTGAAAAAAATGAAGTTCAATGCTTCCAAGCATGGATTTTTAACTTATGGCCGTGCCTACTAACGATCTGTTTTTGGCTATCGGTTAGGAATACATCGGTTAAATTTAAAACAAGTTAGCTTTTTTTTAACCGATGGTTAAATAACCTATGGGGCCCACACACGATCGGTTTTGACAGATGAAAACGGTCCATCAGCCTTAGTCTTTGAGTTGGCTTCTATTTACAGAAGTCAGATTGATCTCCAACCCAAAAGAAAACTACGAACCTTGGGGTCATTAAGTCCTTCAAGTTGGTTTTCTTTTGGGTACTTGCTCTGAGTTCTGTACCACATGGACTCTGACCTTGGGAACTTTTTCCTTGCTTCTCTTAGTCTTTGATTTAGCTTCTATTTACAGCAGTCAGATTGGTCTCTAACCCAAAAGAAAACCAACTTGATGGACTTGGCGACCCTTGGGGTCATCGAGTCCATCAAGTTGGTTTCCTTTTGGTTTGCTGTTCTGAGTTACAGTATGTTCCATATAGACTCAGACCCTGGAAATGTTTTCTCTGTTACTTAGTCTTTGAGTCATTTTCTATTTACAGCAGTTAGACTGGTCTCTAACCCAAAAGAAAACCAACGACCATTGGGGTCATTGAGTTCCTCAATTTGGTTTTCTAATGGGTTGTTGTTCCGAGTTCTGTACCACATGGACTCCGAACCTGGGAATTTTTTCCCTGTTTCTCTTAGTCTTTGAGTTGGCTTCTATTTACAGCAGTCAGATTGGTTCCTAACCCAAAAGAAAACCAACTTAATGGACTCGACGACCCTTGGAGTCAATGAGTTCCTCAATTTGGTTTTCTATTGGGTTGTTGCTCTGAGTTCATTACCACATGGACTCCGAACATGGCATTTTTTCCCCTGGTTCTCTTAGTCTTTGAGTTGGTGTCAGGGATCAGGTGGGAGACTGATTTGATGAGGTCGGCCTCTCTTATATCTCCTGTCCTGGCTCCGCTGAAGGTGAGACAGAGGAAGCCGAAGGACAAGAGGGACACGAGTGCATGGAGCAGGAGGTCCCGGGAGAACAGCTTGGCAGGGTTCAGCGGTCTGGAGTAGACTGTGGTGAACTGATCAGGGACAAGTAACAGCCAGGCGGGTAACCGAGAGTTAACAGCAACCAGGAACATAGACAGGAGCAAGGTCTCAGGGATAGCCAGGTTTGTCAGCAGGGGCCAGTGAGGTACCAAATCATAGACAAAGCCAGAGTCAGGAACGGAGCCGGGTCAGAGATGGGCATTAGTACAGGGACAGAACACAGAGCCAAGGTCAAGAGCAAGCCTGGTCTAAATACTGGGAGGACACACAGAATCAGAGCAGGATTCAGGAACACAGGTGAAGATCAGTCAGCAAAGCACAAGAGCCCAGACTCCCTTTAAATAGGTTGTCTGGCGCCAAAAAGGAATTAGGCTTGTACGTGTGTGCGCGCCTGTGCGCATGCGTGCCCGCAATTGCGGGCTCTGGCGCGCATCTGTGTGCCATTCTATGGCAAAGGCTATGTGCTTGCGCACGTCTGTGTGCAAAAACGTCTCACAGGAGTTCCCTGACAGTTGGCTTCTCTGTACAGCAGTCAGATTGGTCTCTGACCCAAAAGGAAACAAACTTGATGGAATGAATGACCCTTGGGTCATTCAGTCCTTTATTTTGGTTGTCTTTTGGGTCGTTGTTCTGAGTTTTGTACTACATGGACTCCGATTCTGGGAATCCTTTCAGTGTTTCTCTTAGTCTTTGAGTTCGTTTCTAATTACAGCAGTCAGATTGGTCTTTAACCCAAAAGAAAACCCGTTTGAGGGACTCAACGACCCTTGGGGTCATTGAGTTCCTCAATTTGGTTTTCTATTGGGTTGTTGTTTCGAGTTCTGTACCACATGGACTCCGAACCTGGGAATTATTTCCCTGTTTCCCTTGAGTCGTCGAGTGCATCAAGTTTTTTTTTTTTGGGGTTGTTGTTCTGAGTTATGTTCCATATAGACTCAGACCATGGAAATATTTTCTTTGTTACTTAGTCTTTGAGTCGGCTTCTATTTACGGAAGTCAGATTGGTCTCTAACCCAAAAGAAAACCAACTTGAAGGACTCAACGTCCCTAGGGTCAGTTTAATCTATGAAGTTTTGGTCTTCTTTCGGGTTTTGTTCTGAGTTCTGTAGACCACATGACTGTCTTTGACCATGGGGGGATTTTTTTCTTTCCTTGTTTCCTTTAGTCTTTAGGTCAGCTTCTATATAAAGCAGTCAGATTGGTCTCTAACGGGAAGAGAGTTGGGTCAGGGCTCACCTTGCAGGCCAGGTTCTCAGCCAATGACACCATAGAGTTCTTGAAGAGCGTAGCAGCTGTCAGGGGTCTCTTCGTCACCTCGCTGATACTCAGCTGTCCATCCGGCCACATGTCCTTCAGAACGGGGTCTTTACTGGAAGAGAGGAGAGATGGGCTTAGACCCTTTACAGCACAATATCTATAGGAGTCATAATATCCACACTCTGCATATTATGGAATTAAGTTTCCATGCACACCATGGAGGTGTGACGTAACGCACACACCTTTCTGCCCGTTCCCGCACATCCCGTGTAGGGCAGCCCATTAAGTTCATTGGGCTTCCCTATATGTGAGAAACACACAACAGAAGTCTCTGACCCTTTTGCTAAATCTCTCTGCATTTTTAGGTGCAGGGGGCACCGCCATGTGTCTATTAAAGGGATACGCGTTTCTGTGCATGTCAGGAAAGCACACGATCTTGCGTACGTTCATGACACGCACAGTAACCTTAAAGATGAAGTATAGCTTTTTTTTTTAAATAGTTACATTGTTCCAGCTTGGACCAATGAAAGTATGTATAATGTGCCATAGCTGTGGGATCCCTCTAGAACAGGGGTCTCAATGGGACCCTCTTTAGGAGATATCAACAGTAGCTGCGTTTGATGGACACAGTACGCATTTTACCAATGTCCTGATTTTCACAGAAATTTTCTTGAAATAAAAACTCCCAGTTTCGCTTGATTGGCCCTTACACACTTGCACAGCCCCGGTACTCCATGCTGGGGCCCGTTTTGGATCTCTCGGGGTCCTCTTTAATAGCTTTATGTCAGTATCAGGGCCCCCTGGTTCTCCAGGTTGGGGCTCCTCTTGGATCTCTTAGGCCCTCTTTAGTAAATATCAGGTGAGGTGCACATCAGCAGCACGTTCTTGGTTCTCCATGCCGGGGCCCCTCTTGGATCTACTGGACCTTCCCTAGTAGATATCAGGTGCATGACAGCAGCACAGTCCTGGTACTCCATGTTGGGGCCTCGGGCCTCTCTTGCACCTATCGGACACTCCATAGTAGATATCAGGTGTACATCGGCTACAGCCCCCCCCCAGGTCAACCATGTTGAAACCTCTTTAGCCAGGTATCAGATGAACATCAGCAACATGGCCCCAGTTCTCCACGTTGGGGCCCTTCTTGGATCTATTGGACCTTCTTTAGTAGATATCAGATGTACGTCAGCAGCACAGCCGTTTCCCCATGTTGGGGCCCCTCTTGCATCTATCAGGCCCTCTTTAGTAGATATCAGGTGCACGTCAGCACCACAGCCCTGGTTCTCCATGTCAGGGCCCCCTTTCGGGTCTATTAGACCTTCTTTAGTAGATATCAGATGTACGTCAGCAGCACAGTCCCGTTTCCCCATGTCAATTCCCCTCTTTAAACTATTGGACCCTCTTCAGTAGATATCAGGTGTACGTCAGTAGCAGGGCCCAGTACTCCAGGTTGGGGGCCCTCTTGACTCTCTTAGGTCCTCTTTAGTAGATATCAGGTGCACTTCAGCAGCACAGCCCCAGTTCTCCGTGTCGGGCAACCCTCTTGGATCTATAGGACCTTCTTTAGTAGATATCAGGTGTACATCAGCAGCACGGACCCAGTTCTCCATGTTGGGGCCCCTCTTGCATCTATAGGGCATTCTATAGTAGATATCAGGTGCACATCATTAGCATGGCCCTCAGTTCTCATGTCTGGGCCCCTCTAGGATCAATGGGACCCTCTTTAGGAGATATCAAGTGTATATCAGCAGCAAAGTCGGACCCCTCTTGGATCTATTGGACCTTTTTTTGTAAATGTCAGCTGTACGTCAGCAACACAGTCCCAGTTCCCCATGTTGGGTCCCCTCTTGGATCTATTGGACACTTTTTAGTAAATATCATGTGCATGTCAGCAGCATGGCCTTGGTTCTCCATGACGGGGTCCCTCTTGGATCTACTGGACATTCTTTAGTAGAAATCGGGTGTACGTCAGCAGCCCGCTCCCGATTCTCCATGTCAGGGCCCCTCTTGCCTCTATAGGACCTTCTTTAGTAGATATCAGATGCACATCAGCAGCACGGTGCCGATTCTCTATGTCAGGGCCCCTCGTGGATCTACTGGACCTTCTTTGGTAGATCTCGGGTGCATTTCAGCAGCAGGGCCCCGGTTCTCCATGTTGGGGCCCCTCTTGGATCTATTGGACCTTCTTTAATAGATATCAGGTGTATGGCAGAAGCACAGTCCTGGTTTCCCATATTGGGTCCTATCTTGTCTCTATCGGACACTTTTTAGTAGATATCATGTGCATGTCAGAAGCATGGCCTTGGCTCTCCATGTCGGGGCCCCTCTCGGATCTATCAGACACTTTTTAGTTCCCCTCTTGCCTCTATAGGACCTTCTTTAGTAGATATCAGGTGCACATCAGCAGCATGGTCCCGTTTTCCATGTCAGGGCCCCTCTTGGATCTACTGGACCTTCTTTGGTAGATCTCAGGTGCATGTCAGCAGCACGGCCCCCGATTCTCCATGTTGGGGCCCCTCTTGGATCTATTGGACCTTATTTAATAGATATCAGGTGTACGACAGCAGCACAGTCCCAGTTTTCCGTGTTGGAGCCCCTATTGGATCTATTAAGCTTTCTGTAATGTATCAGGTCTATGTCAGCAGCATGGCCCTGGTTCTCCATGTTGGGACCTCTCTTGGATCCACTGGACCTTCTTTGGTAGATTTCAGTTGCATGTCAGCAAAACGGGCCCGGTTCTTCATGTTGGGGCCCCTCTTGGAAGTATTGGACCTTCTTTAATAGATATCAGCTGTATGGCAGCAGCACAGTCCTGGTTTCCCATGTCGGGGCCCCTCTTGGATTTACTGGACCTTCTTTAGTAGATATCAGGCATACGTCAGCAGCAAAGTCCTGGCTCTCCATGTCGGGTCCCCTCTTGGATCTACTGGACCTTCCTTAGTAGATACCAGGTGTAAGTCAGCAGCACAGTCCCGGTTCTCCATGTTGGGGCCCCTCTTGGATCTACTGGACCTTCTTTAGTAGATATCGGGTGCATATCAGCAGCACAGTCCTAGTTTTCCGTGTTGGAGCCCCTTTTGGATCTATTGGGCTTTCTGTAATATATATCAGATCTATGTCAGCAGCATGGCCCTGGTTCTCCATGTCGGGGCCCCACTTGGATCTATTGGGCTTTCTGTAGTAGAGATCAGGTGTATGCCAGCAGCACGGTCCAGGTTCTCCATGTCAGGGCCCCTCTTGCCTCTATAGGACCTTCTTTAGTAGATATCAGGTGCACATCAGCAGCACAGTCACGAATCTCCATGTCAGGGTCCCTCCTGGTTCTACTGGACCTTCTTTAATAGATATCAGGTGTATGGCAGCAGCATGGCCTTGGTTCTCATTGTTGGGGCCCCTTTTGGATCTACTGGACCTTCTATAATAGATATCGGGTGTACGTCAGCAGCACGGCCCCCGTTCTCCATGTCGGGGCCCCTCTCGGACATTCTTTAGTAGATATCAGGTGCATATCAGCAGCACAGTCCTAGTTTTACGTGTTGGAGCCTCTCTTGGATCTATTGGGCTTTCTGTAATATATATCTGGTCTATGTCAGCAGCATGGCCCTGGTTCTCAATGTCGGGGCCCCTCTTGCCTCTATAGGACCTTCTTTAGGTGCACATCAGCAGCACAGTCATGATTCTCCATGTCAGGGTCCCTCTTGGATCTACTGGACCTTCTTTAATAGATATCAGGTGTATGTCAGCAGCATGGCCCTGGTTCTCATTGTTGGAGCCCCTTTTGGATCTACTGGACCTTCTATAGTAGATATTGGGTGTACGTCAGCAGCACGGCTCCGGGTCTCCATGTCGGGGCCCCTATCAGACATTCTTTAGTAGACATCAGGCATACGTCAGCAGCACGGCCCAGGTTCTCCATGTCGGGGCCCATCTTGGATTTACTGGACCTTCCTTAGTAGATATCAGGAGCACATCAGCAGCACGGTCCCAGTTCTCCATGTCGGGGCCCCTATCAGACATTCTTTAGTGGACATCAGGCATACGTCAGCAGCACGGCCCAGGTTCTCCATGTCGGGGCCCATCTTGGATTTACTGGACCTTCCTTAGTAGATATCAGGAGCACATCAGCAGCACGGTCCCAGTTCTCCATGTCGGGGCCCCTATCAGACATTCTTTAGTAGACATCAGGCATACGTCAGCAGCACGGCCTCCCGCGGTGTGAGAACACAGCACCCCAATTCCGATTCACACTCTTATTTCCAGCACCAGTCTGACGTCAGACGGATAAAGCAGAATAATTATCTGTAGACACGTTCTGGAAATAACTTATCACATGGAAGAGCGTCTTCTATCCAGATATGAAGAGTGTTATCCATGAGCCTCCGGCTGGAAATAAAACATCTTCAACATTTTTTATTATTCAGTGTAATTTATCCCTCCTGAAGGTGAAAGCGGATTTATTTATATTCAGCAACACCATGGGGGGGTCTATTCATAAGGGGGGGGGGGGGGAAATGGCATAGATATTCATCCAGCCAAACTTCTGTGGGAACTAAGCAGCAAAATCGAAGGTTCTTTGGTTATTTTCTCTTCAGGTCGAATGTTCCTCAACTAAGATTGTCAAATAGTAAAGACAGGTTCATTCATATACAATAGTGAATTGGGAAAATGCTACATTATGGTCACTAGAGGGAGCTAAGGATCATAGGAAAGAAATAGATGGACTAGATGGAGCTGAGGATCATAGGAAAGAAATACATTTTAATAAGAAGCTATACAATGTAACAATTCTAAAGTGCGCTGTTGTTGTCCAGAATGGAGTATTAGGGATAGGTTTCACACCTGGCGTGTCAGGAATGAGCGCAAAATGACACACTTTCCATGACACATACACAGAAACGCGTTGCCATTTAGCAGCCCAACGGTGGTTATCGGCACACCTGTGCATCTGCAAAGCACGTGCGATTCTTGGTGAAAGAGTCAGGGACTTCTTTTCTTCATGCTCGGGGGCGGGACATCGCAATAAATGGACCCGTTCCCTTCTAATCATTGTAAGCACCCGATAAATGTGGGGTCCGCGATCCACGCTGTTTATCATGGATCCCTATCCCTATTTCTATTGATCCCTTATTTCTATCAATTCTCTATTCCCACTGATTCCACTGTTTCTATCGATACCCCATTATCATTGATCCCCTATTTCTGTCAATCCCTTAATTTTATTGCTTTCCTATTTCCATTGATCCCCTATTTCCATTGATCCCCCTATTTCCATTGATCCCCCTATTTCCATTGATCCCCTATTTCCATTGATCTCCTATTTCCTTTGATCTCCTATTTCCTTTGATCCCCTATTTCCTTTGATCTCATATTTCCATTGATCCCCTATTTCCATTGATCTTCTATTTCCATTGATCCCCTATTTCCATTGATCTCCTATTTCCATTGATCCCCTATTTCAATTGATCTCCTATTTCCATTGATCTCCTATTTCCATTGATCCCCTATTTCCATTGATCTCCTATTTCCATTGATCCCCTATTTCCATTGATCCCCTATTTCCATTCATCTCCTATTTCCATTGATCCCCTATTTCCATTCATCTCCTATTTCCATTGATCCCCTATTTCCATTGATCTCCTATTTCCATTGATCCCCTATTTCCATTGATCTCCTATTTCCATTGATCCCCTATTTCCATTGATCCCCCTATTTCCATTGATCCCCCTATTTCCATTGATCCCCCTATTTTCATTGATCTCATATTTCCATTGATCTTCCATTTCTATTGATCCCCTATTCCCATTGATCCCCTATTTCCATTGATCTCCTATTCCCATTGATCCCCTATTTCCTTTGATCTCCTATTTCCTTTGATCTCCTATTTCCTTTGATCCCCTATTTCCATTGATCTCCTATTTCCATTGATCTCCTATTTCCATTGATCCCTTATTTCCTTTGATCTCCTATTTCCTTTGATCCCCTATTTCCTTTGATCTCATATTTCCATTGATCCCCTATTTCCATTGATCTCCTATTTCCATTGATCCCCTATTTCCATTGATCTCCTATTTCCATTGATCCCCTATTTCCATTGATCCCCTATTTCCATTGATCTCCTATTTCCATTGATCCCCTATTTCCATTGATCCCCTATTTCCATTGATCTCCTATTTCCATTGATCCCCTATTTCCATTGATCCCCTATTTCCATTGATCTCCTATTTCCATTGATCCCCTATTTCCATTGATCCCCTATTTCCATTGATCTCCTATTTCCATTGATCCCCTATTTCCATTGATCTCCTATTTCCATTGATCCCCTATTTCCATTGATCTCCTATTTCCATTGATCTCCTTTTTCCATTGATCCCCTATTTCCATTGATCCCCTATTTCCATTGATCCCCTATTTCCATTGATCCCCCTATTTCCATTGATCTCCTATTTCCATTGATCCCCTATTTCCATTGATCCCCCTATTTTCATTGATCTCATATTTCCATTGATCTCCTATTTCCATTGATCTCCTATTTCCATTGATCCCCTATTTCCATTGATCTCCTATTTCCATTGATCCCCTATTTCCATTGATCTCCTATTTCCATTGATCCCCTATTTCCATTGATCTCCTATTTCCATTGATCTCCTTTTTCCATTGATCCCCCTATTTCCATTGATCTCCTATTTCCATTGATCCCCTATTTCCATTGATCCCCCTATTTTCATTGATCTCATATTTCCATTGATCTCCTATTTCCATTGATCTCATATTTCCATTGATCTCCTATTTCCATTGATCTCCTATTTCCTTTGATCTCATATTTCCATTGATCCCCTATTTCCATTGATCTCCTATTTCCATTGATCCCCTATTTCCATTGATCTCCTATTTCCATTGATCCCCTATTTCCATTGATCTCCTATTTCCATTGATCCCTTATTTCCATTGATCTCCTATTTCCATTGATCTCCTATTTCCATTGATCTCCTATTTCCATTGATCTCCTATTTCCTTTGATCTCCTATTTCCTTTGATCTCCTATTTCCTTTGATCTCCTATTTCCTTTGATCTCCTATTTCCTTTGATCTCCTATTTCCATTGATCTCCTATTTCCATTGATCTCCTATTTCCATCGATCCCTTATTTCCTTTGATCTCCTATTTCCTTTGATCTCATATTTCCATTGATCCCCTATTTCCATTGATCTCCTATTTCCATTGATCCCCTATTTCCATTGATCTCCTATTTCCATTGATCCCCTATTTCCATTGATCTCCTATTTCCATTGATCCCCTATTTCCATTGATCCCCTATTTCCATTGATCTCCTATTTCCATTGATCTCCTATTTCCATTGATCTCCTATTTCCATTGATCTCCTATTTCCATTGATCTCCTATTTCCTTTGATCTCCTATTTCCTTTGATCTCCTATTTCCTTTGATCTCCTATTTCCTTTGATCTCCTATTTCCTTTGATCTCCTATTTCCATTGATCCCCAATTTCCACTGATCCCCTATTTTCTATTAATTCCCTATTTCTATCAATTACTTATTTCTATTGATTTCCTATTTCTATCAATTCCCTATTCCCACTGGTATTTTATCATTTTTTATCCCCCCCCCTTTTTTATCAATACCCCATTATCATTGATCCCCTTTTTCTACCAATCTCTGATTTATTTCTACCTCACAATTCTATTGATCCCTTATTTGTATCAATTCCCCATTTCTATCAGTTCCTATTTCTAGGATATTTTATCCATCTGCCATTTCCATTGATCTCTTATTTCCATTGATCACCTACTTCCATTGATCCCCCATTTCCATTGATCCTCTATTTTCTATTCATTCCCTATTTCTATCAATTACTTATTTCTATTGATCTCCTATTTCTACTGATTCCCAATTTCTATAAATCATCTATTGCTATCAATTCCCTATTCCCACTGATCCTCTGTTTTTATTTTTTTTGTTTACAAAAGTTTATTGTGAAGTATAAATTGGAATAAAAGCATAGGTATAAAAAACATAACACTTTTCATAGGCATATCAGTGAATTAGTAACACGTAAGGCAGTTCGTAATGAATGGTCCCTGAGTGAGTAAAGGATAATGTCAGTAGTACATCATTATAATTTAATGTGTAGAAAAACAAATGGGAACATCAATTAGTGATCTACCAATATGAACATTTGGCATCAAAAACATGTAGGCTGTCATTAATTGTGTGATATATTCTCTCTGATAGTTTCAACAGTTCCATCCTGTCAAGCACCTGTGACCATATTACTTCCCCAGATCTCCAGTTAAGTGCGATCATCCATTGCACCGAGCTGCATAGTGAATGGAGGAGTCTGGAGCATGGGGGAGGGATGTCGGGGGCATCTCCGTAGAGTAGACAGATTAATGGGGTGAGGGAGACCTTATGTTTGGAGGAGTCCTCGAATCTGCGAGCTACTTCTAGCCAGATCTGTGATAGACGTGGGCAGCTCCAGAAAATGTGAAGTAGAGTACCTTCAGCTTGGCAGCCTCTGAAGCAGTCAGGAGAGACTGTCGGATAAAAGGTATGGATTTTGGATGGAGTTAGGTACCATCTTGTGAATAATTTTGTTGGGGTTTCCCTAAAGGCGACTGCTTTGTTACTTTTCCTGAGGTTTTCGGACATAACATACCATGTATCTGGGGGGAGGTCAATACCTAAATCTGATTCCCAGCGTAACATGGGTTGGGTTTTTTTCAGAGGCCGAGAAATCATTAAGGCAGTTGTAGAGCCTGATCCTCTGTTTTTAATGATACCCCATTATCATTGATCCCTTACTTCTATCTGCCCCTTTTTTCCCCATCAGTTACCTGTTTCTATTGATCTCCAATTTCTATAAATCCCTTAATTTTAACAATCTCCTATTTTGATTGATCCTCATTTTAATTGAATTGATCTCCTATTTCCACTGATCCTTTTTTTCCCTATTAATCCTTTATTTTTATCAATTACCTATTTCTATTAATCTCCTATTTCTATTAATTCCCTATTTCTATTGATCAATTATTTCTATAAATCATCTCTATCAATTCCTATATTCCCACTGATCCTATTTCTACCAATCTCTGATTTCTTTCGACCTCACAATTCTATTGATCCCTTATTTGTATCAATTCCCCATTTCTATCAGTTCCTATTTCTAGGATATTTTATCCATCTGCTATTTCCATTGATCCTCCAAAGTAATTTAAAGGTGCAGTGTGATTGTATAAGAGAGAAAACGTTCGGGATACGGAGTGTGTGATGATCACCTGTTATACATGAGACGCTTGAAGTCCTGGAATAAGGTGTCCTTGTTTTTATCCAGAAACCCCTCCACCGAATATCTGGAATAGTGAGAGAGTCTATTGTTACAATGTTTCAGGACAGTGATTAGTGACACCGCTACTGACACCTCTACCAATACCGCTACTGACACCTCCACTGATACCGCTACTGACACCTCTACCAATACCGCTACTGACACCTCCACTGATACCGCTACTGATACCTCTACCAATACCGCTACTGATACCGCTACCGATACCTCTACCGATACCTCTACTGATACCTCTACTGATACCTCTACTGATACCTCTACTGTACTGACACCTCTACCAATACCGCTACTGATACCGCTACTGACACCTCTACTGATACCGCTACTAACACCTTTACCGACACCGCTACTGACACCTTTACCGACACCGCTACCAATACCGCTACCGATACCTCTACTGACACCTCTACCGATACCTCTACTGACACCTCTACCAATACCGCTACTGACACCTCTACCGCTACTGACACCTCTACCGCTACCGCTACTGACACCTCTACTGATACCGCTACTGACACCTCTACTGATACCGCTACTGACACCTCTACTGATACCGCTACTGACACCTCTACTGATACCGCTACTGACACCTCTACTGATACCGCTACTGACACCTCTACTGATACCGCTACTGACACCTCTACCAATACCGCTACTGACACCTCCACTGATACCGCTACTGACACCTCTACCAATACCGCTACTGACACCTCCACTGATACCGCTACTGATACCTCTACCAATACCGCTACTGATACCGCTACCGATACCTCTACTGATACCTCTACTGATACCTCTACTGATACCTCTACTGTACTGACACCTCTACCAATACCGCTACTGATACCGCTACTGACACCTCTACTGATACCGCTACTAACACCTTTACCGACACCGCTACTGACACCTTTACCGACACCGCTACCAATACCGCTACCGATACCTCTACTGACACCTCTACCGATACCGCTACTGACACCTCTACCGCTACTGACACCTCTACCGCTACCGCTACTGACACCTCTACTGATACCGCTACTGACACCTCTACTGATACGGCTACTGACACCTCTACTGATACCGCTACTGACACCTCTACTGATACCGCTACAGACACATCTACCGATACCGCTACTGACACCTCTACTGATAACGCTACTGACACCTCTACTGATAACTCTACCGCTACGGCTACTGACACCTCTACCAATACAGCTACTGACACCTCTACCGATACCTCTACCGCTACGGCTACTGACACCTCTACCAATACAGCTACTGACACCTCTACCTATACCTCTACCGCTACCGCTACTGACACCTCTACCAATACCGCTACTGACACCTCTACTGATACCTCTACTGACACCTCTACTAACACCTGTACGGACACCTCTACAGATACATTACTGTCTTTGTACTTACGTCACATTGCCCGCGTAGTGCTTTATCCGGAAGTCGCGGTTAAACGCCATGGACTTGTCTGTCGGAGAAAGCTAGAAAACAGGGGAACACAGAGGTCATCCTCATCTCAGAACAAAAGGGACCTTCCACCTCCCTGTATAGATATTTATTTTATTCACCTTTAACATTTTCCACTGTTTAATGCTGAAAAAACATACCCACCCGGTGAATCCGGCGTTGTCCTCTTCTAGTCCGTCACTTGGCAGCTGCATGCCCGGTCCCACGCTACCAACCTTCTTCTCTATGTCCTCAGGAGCTGGCTGTCACTTCCAGGTTCTTGCAGCCACCCCCCCCCCCCCCATCCCCGATGATGCAGCACCAGATCTCACGCATGCGCAGGAGGAGAAGTGGCGCTTTGATATTCAGTTCAGAGTGTGGGGTTCTGAACATTTCTATGAGAGGATAAACATGTTGGCTATTTAATCATAAAAATATGGAGGAGGGAAGAGGTAGGTACAATGTTTCCCTCTTTTATTGTTTGCTTTTGTGACAGGGTCACTTTAATGCATGACAAATGATCCTCAGAGCACTATGGGATAGCAAAAGAGAATGAACATCAGAGCAGCTTGCTTTAAAGCAGAGCTCCACCCAATAAGGGGAAAATTCCACTTATTTGCACCCTCCTTCCCCTCCACTGCCACATTTGCCATTTTTTTTTTGGGGGGGGGAGCAGATACCTAGTTTTGACAGGTACCCGCTCCCACTTTCAGCACAGAATGCTGCGGAAAACTGGGCCGGAAGTTTACCCCCTCTTCCCCCGCAGTCTGCTGGGACACATCCCAGGTCCCTGAAGACTACGGGACCATTCACAAGCCGCAGCGCGAGAGCAGTAGGTGACCCGGGTGCGAAGCCCCAAGGTTCCACTTCCAGTTTCCCTTACTTCAAATGCCCGACGCCTGCAGCCGATTGAAGAATCGCTCAGGTGAAGGACATCGCCGGATCTCTGGACAGGTAAGTATCCTTAGACTAAAAGTCAGCAGCTACAATATTTATAGTAAGCAATAAAAGAAAATACGCGTTTCGTCACAAAATGACGTCGTCCAGGGGCTACTGACTTTCAATTGTTTTTTTTTTTTGCTGGAGACCTCACCTTCCTGCTGCTGTAATGAGGGTGCTTCCCCAGTTTGCCGTTCATGGACTCCAGGAAAATGGTGTCGGTGACGTCGCCCACTGTCAGACACGCCTCATCCAAGATGGAGATCATCCCTTTGTGGGGCTGCTCCACTAGATCCACAATGATCTGATTGTTGAAGTATTCAATCTAAAGAGATCAGAAAATCAGAACAACATTATATAGGTGTCGGTACTCCCCCTTTCCAAGTTTCCGCCCCCTACTCATTGCCCATTACTGCCCCATTTAGAGAATACAGAACCAAGAATAATTTTGTAGTGCTAAGTCATTTGTATGGAGTTTGTTAACAAAAGAGCCCCCACACATCAACAATAGGCCCACCCATCAACAATAGGCCCCACCATCAACAATAGAACCCCCATCAACAATAGGCCCACCCATCAACAATAGGCCCCCCATAAACAATAGGCCCACCCATCAACAATAGAACCCCCATCAACTATAGGCCCACTTATCAACAACAGGCCCACCTATCAACAATAGACCTCCATCACCTTAGGCCCACCCATCAACAATAGACCTCCATCACCTTAGGCCCACCCATAAACAATAGGACCACCCATCAACAATAGACCCACCCATAAACAATAGGCCCCACCATCAACAATAGGACCACCCATCAATAATAGGCCCACCTATGAACACTAGGCCCACCCATGAACACTAGGCCCACCCATCAACAATAGACTCCCCCTTCAACAATAGGCCCACCCATCAACAATAGGCCCACCCATCAACAATAGGCCCCCGTCAACAATAGGCCTACCCATCAACAATAGGCCCCACCATCAACAATAGGCCCACCCATCAACAATAGCCCCCCCCCATCAACAAAAGACCCCCATTAACAATAGGCCCACCCATCAACAATAGACCCCCCATGAACACTAGGCCCACCCATCAACAATAGGCCCACCCATCAACAATAGACCCCCCATCAACAATAGGCCCACCCATCAACAATAGACCCCCCATCAACAATAGGCCCACCCATCAACAATAGGCCCACCCATCAACAATAGGCCCACCCATCAACAATAGGACCTCCCCCATCAACACTAGGCCCACCATCAACAATATACCCCACCATCAACAATAGGCCCATCCATCAACAATAGACCCCCTATCAACAATATACCCCCCATCAACAATAGAACCCCCATCAACAATAGGCCCCCCATCAACAATAGGCCCTTCCCATCAACAATAGGCCCATCCATCAACAATAGACCCCCCCATCAACAATAGACCCCCCCCATCAACAAAAGACCACCCCATCAACAATAGACCCACCCATCAACACTAGGACCACCCATCAACAATAGACCCCCCCATCAACAATAGACCCCCCATCAACAATAGACCCCCCATCAACAATAGGCCCACCATCAACAATAGAACCCCCATCAACAATAGCCCCCCCATCAAAAAAAGACCCCCATTAACAATAGGCACACTCATCAACAATAGACCCCCCATCAACAATAGGCCCACCCATCAACAATAGGCACCCCATCAACAATAGGCCCACCCATCAACAATAGACCCACCCATCAACAATAGACCCCCCATCAACAATAGACCCACCCATCAAAAATAGGCACCCCATCAACAATAGACCCCCCATCAACAATAGACCCCCCATCAACAATAGGTCCACCCATCAACAATAGGCGCACCCATCAACAATAGGCCCACCCATCAACAATAGGCCCACACATCATCATTAGACCCCCACAACAAGATACCACGCCCCCCAGCAACCATGGATCCACTCCTGCAACAATAGACCCCGCCCTTATTTATTTTTTTTAATTAAAAAAGTGTTTGTTTGTTTTTTGCAAAAAAAAGTGCGCTTGTAAGACGGCTGCGCAAATACGGTGTGACAAAAAGTATTGCAATGGCCGCCATTTTATTCTCTAATATATAATGTTTGGGGGTTTCCAAGTAATTTTCAAGCAAAAAAAAAAAAATGTTTTAAACTTGTAAACCCCGAGTCTGAAAAGCAGGCCCCGGTCCTTAAGTGGTTAACGGTTCCCTCTCGCGTTTTTTTTTCCGCGTTTCATTTTCACGGGGTCGCGTTTCCGGTGAATTTATTTTTAGGCGGGGGATGGGAGATGAAGTGCGCGGCCCGGGACTCACGTGCTGCCACTCGATGCCCTCCCGCTGGTACTCGTCTTGTTCTTGGCGCAGGATGAGTTCGATGAACAGCTGCTGCAGCTTCTCGTTGCAGTAATTGATGCAGAATTGCTCGAAGCTGCGGAGGGGAGACAGACAGACGGACACACCAGGGGGTTACTGACACATTCTCCGGGATCTATGAAGTACAATCAGTAAGAACCCCCAAAAACCCGGAAACCCCCTCCGGTCCGTACAGAGGGCACAACTGGCATCGCCCCCCCCCGGATCAGATCTGACATCGGGGGATGGGTGTCATTTCTCAGGGATCCCCAAATCACCTGGTTAGTATCTATTCATTGTCAGTATTAGAAATTGTTCTGAACCCCAAGAAATAGAGGAGAACCAAATACCAGCACACCCTCCTTCCCAAAGTAGTTGTATTAGGGAAGGAGAGGAGAGGTAAAGGGAGGAGAGAAGAGAGAAGAGGGGATGAAGAGAATAGAAGAGAATAGAAGAGAAGTGAAGAGAAGTGAAGAGAGGAGAAGAGAAGTGAAGAGAAGAGAAGAGAAGAGAAGAGAAGAGAAGAGAAGAGAAGAGAAGAGGAAAGGTGAAGAGAAAAGGGGATGAAGAGAATAGAAGAGAGGTGAAGAGAAGAGAAGAGAGGAAAGGAAAGGTGAAGAGAAGAGAGAAGAGGGGATGAAGAGAATAGAAGAGAAGTGAAGAGAAGTGAAGAGAGGAGAAGAGAAGTGAAGAGAAGAGAAGAGAGGAAAGGTAAAGAGAGAGGAGGGGATGAAGAGAATAGAAGAGAGGTGAAGAGAAGTGAAGAGAGAAGAAGAGAAGAGAAGAGAAGAGAGGAAAGGTGAAGAGAAAAGGGGATGAAGAGAATAGAAGAGAGGTGAAGAGAAGAGAAGAGAGGAAAGGAAAGGTGAAGAGAAGAGAAGAGGGGAAAGGAAAGGTGAAGAGAAGAGAGAAGAGGGGATGAAGAGAATAGAAGAGAAGTGAAGAGAAGTGAAGAGAAGAGACGTGAAGAGAAGAGAAGAGAAGAGAAGAGAAGAGAAAAGATGAAAGGATGAAGGTGAAGAGAAGAGAAGAGGAGGAAAGGAAAGGTGAAGAGAAGAGAGAAGAGGGGATGAAGAGAATAGAAGAGAAGTGAAGAGAAGTGAAGAGAGGAGAAGAGAAGTGAAGAGAAGAGAAGAGAGGAAAGGTGAAGAGAGAGGAGGGGATAAAGAGAATAGAAGAGAGGTGAAGAGAAGTGAAGAGAAGAGAAGAGAGAGAAAGAGGAAAGGTGAAGAGAAAAGGGGATGAAGAGAATAGAAGAGAGGTGAAGAGAAGAGAAGAGAGGAAAGGAAAGGTGAAGAGAAGAGAAGAGGGGAAGAGAAGAGAGAAGAGGGGATGAAGAGAATAGAAGAGAGGTGAAGAGAAGAGAAGAGAAGAGAAGGAGAAGAGAAGTGAAGAGAAGAGAAGAGAGGAAAGGTGAAGAGAGAGGAGGGGATAAAGAGAATAGAAGAGAGGTGAAGAGAAGTGAAGAGAGAAGAAGAGAAGTGAAGAGAAGAGAAGAGAAGAGAGGAAAGGTGAAGAGAAAAGGGGATGAAGAGAATAGAAGAGAGGTGAAGAGAAGAGAAGAGAAGAGAAGAGAGGAAAGGAAAGGTGAAGAGAAGAGAAGAGGGGAAAGGAAAGGTGAAGAGAAGAGAGAGGAGGGGATGAAGAGAATAGAAGAGAGGTAAAGAGAAGAAAAGAGAAGTGAAGAGAAGTGAAGAGAAGAGAAGAGAAGAGAAGAGAGGTGAAGAGAAGAGAAGAGAGAAGAAGTGAAGAGAATAGAAGTGAGGTGAAGAGAAGAGAGGTAAAGGAGAAGAGAGGTGAAGAGAGGTGAAGAGAAGAGAGGTAAAGGAGAAGAGAGGTGAAGGAGAAGAGAAGATAAGAGAGGTGAAGGAGAAGAGAAGATAAGAGAGGTGAAGAGACAAGATAGAAGTGAAGAGAATAGAAGAGAAGTGAAGAGAAGAGAGGTGAAGGAGAAGAGAAGATAAGAGAGGTGAAGGAGAAGAGAAGATAAGAGAGGTGAAGAGAGGAGAGGTGAAGAGAATAGAAGAGAGGTGAAGAGAAGAGAGGTAAAGGAGAAGAGAAGTGAGGTGAAGAGAAGAGAAGAGGAGAGGTGAAAAGAAGAGAGAAGAAGAGAAGAGAATAGAAGAGAGGTGAAGAGAAGAGAGGTAAAGGAGAAGAGAAGTGAGGTGAAGAGGTGAAGAGAGGAAGAGAAGAGAGGTAAAGGAGAAGATGAAGAGAACAGAGGTAAAGAGAAGAGAGATGAAAAGAAGAGAGAAGAAGAGAAGAGAAGGGAAGAATAGAGAAGAGAAGAGAAGAGAGTAGAGGTGAAGAGTAGATAGAAGAAGTGAAGGGAAGAGAAGAGAAGAGAGGAGAGGTGAAGAGAAGATAGAAGAAGTGAAGAGAATAGAAGAGAGGTGAAGAGAAGTGAAGAGAGGAAAATAGAAGAGAAGAGAGAAGAAGTGAAGAGAATAGAAGAGAGGTGAAGAGAGGTAAAGGAGAAGAGAAGTGAGGTGAAGAGAAAAGAGGTAAAGGAGAAGAGAGGTGAAGAGAGGTGAAGAGAACAGAGGTAAAGGAGAAGAGAGGTGAAGAGAGGTAAAGGAGAAGAGATGTAAAGGAGAAGATAAGAGAAGAGAGGTGAAAAGAAGAGAGAAGAAGTGAAGAGAAGAGAACAGAACAGAAGGGAAGAGAAGAGAAGAGAAGAGAAGAGAAGAGAAGAGAAGAGAAGAGAAGGGAAGAGAGGAGAGGTGAAGAGAAGATAGAAGTGAAGAGAATAGAAGAGAGGTAAAGGAGAAGAAAAGAGAGGTGAAGGAGAAGAGAAGATAAGAGAGGTGAAGAGAGGAGAGGTGAAGAGAATAGAAGAGAAGTGAAGAGAAGAGAGGTAAAGGAGAAGAGAGGTGAAGGAGAAGAGAAGATAAGAGAGGTGAAGAGAGGAGAGGTGAAGAGAAGAGAGGTAAAGGAGAACATAAGAGAAGAGAGATAAAAAGAAGAGAGAAGAAGTGAAGAGAAGAGAATGGAAGAGAAGAGAAGAGAAGAGAGTAGAGGTGAAGAGAAGATAGATGTGAAGAGAAGAGAACAGAACAGAAGGGAAGAAAAGAGAAGAGAAGAGAAGAAGTGAAGAGAATAGAAGAGAAGTTAAGAGAAGAGAGGTAAAGGAGAAGAGAAGAGAGGCGAAGGAGAAGAGAAGAGAGGTGAAGAGAGGAGAGGTGAAGAGAATAGAAGAGAGGTGAAAAGAAGAGAAGAGAGAAGAGGTGAAGAGGAAAAGGAGAAGAGAAGAGGTGAAGAGAATAGAAGTGAGGTGAAGAGAATAGAGGTGAAGAGAGGTGAAGAGAAGAGAGAAGAAGTGAAGAGAAGAGAACAGAAGGGAAGAGAAGAGAAGAGAGGTGAAGAGAGGTGAAGAGAAGAGAACAGAAGGGAAGAGAAGAGAAGAGAAGGGAAGAGAGGAGAGGTGAACAGAAGATAGAAGTGAAGAGAATAGAAGAGAAGTGAAGAGAAGAGAGGTAAAGGAGAAGAGAAGAGAGGTGAAGGAGAAGAGAAGATAAGAGAGGTGAAGAGAGGAGAGGTGAAGAGAATAGAAGAGAGGTGAAGAGAAGAGAGGTAAAGGAGAAGAGAAGTGAGGTGAAGAGAAGAGAAGAGAGGTAAAGGAGAAGATAAGAGAAGAGAGATGAAAAGAAGAGAGAAGAAGTGAAGAGAAGAGAAGGGAAGAGAAGAGTAGAGAAGAGAAGAGAAGAGAAGAGAGGTGAAGAGAAGATAGAAGAAGAGAAGAGAAGAGAACAAAAGGGAAGAGAAGATAAGAGAAGAGAAGAGAACAGAAGGGAAGAGAAGATAAGAGAAGAGAAGAGAACAGAAGGGAAGAGAAGAGAAGATAAGAGAAGAGAGGAGAGGTGAAGAGAAGTTAGAAGAAGTGAAGAGAATAGAAGAGAAGTTAAGAGAAAAGAGGTAAAGGAGAAGAGAAGAGAAGAGAGGTGTAGAAAGGAGAGGTGAAGAGAATTGAAGAGAGGTGAAGAGAAGAGAAGAGAGAAGAGGTGAAGAGGAAAGAGGAAAGAGGAAAAGGAGAAGAGAAGAGAGAAGAGGTGAAGAGAAGAGAAGTGAGGTGAAGAGAAGAGAGGTAAAGGAGAAGAGAGGTGAAGAGAGGTGAAGAGAGAAGAAGTGAAGAGAAGAGAACAGAAGGGAAGAGAAGAGAAGAGAAGAGAGGTGAAGAGAAGATAGAAGAAGTGAAGAGAAAAGAAGAGAACAGAAGGGAAGAGAAGAGAAGAGAAGGGAAGAGAGGAGAGGTGAAGAGAAGATAGAAGTGAAGAGAATAGAAGAGAAGTGAAGAGAAGAGAGGTAAAGGAGAAGAGAAGAGAGGTGAAGGAGAAGAGAAGATAAGAGAGGTGAAGAGAGGAGAGGTAAAGGAGAAGAGAAGAGAGGTGAAGGAGAAGAGAAGAGAGGTGAAGAGAAGAGAGGTGAAGAGAAGAGAGGTGAAGGAGAAGAGAAGAGAGGTGAAGAGAAGAGAGGTAAAGGAGAAGATAAGAGAAGAGAGATGAAAAGAAGAGAGAAGAAGTGAAGAGAAGAGAAGAGAAGGGAAGAGAAGAGAAGAGAAGATAGAAGAAGTGAAGAGAAGGGAAGAGAAGAGAAGGGAAGAGAAGAGAAGAGAAGAGAACAGAGGGGTAAAGGAGAAGAGAAGAGAGGTTGAAGAGTAGAAGAGTGTAAGCTCTTCTACCTCCTGTATCCTCCCTTATAGAGTGTAAGCTCTTCTACCTTCTGTATCCTCCCTTATAGAGTGTAAGCTCTTCTACCTTCTGTATCCTCCCTTATACCCCAATAGAGTGTAAGCTCTTCTACCTCCTGTATCCCCCCCTTATATCCGAATAGAGTGTAAGCTCTTCTACCTTCTGTATCCTCCCTTATACCCCAATAGAGTGTAAGCTCTTCTACCTCCTGTATCCTCCTGTATACCCTAATAGAGTGTAAGCTCTTCTGCCTTCTGTGTCCTCCCTTATAGAGTGTAAGCTCTTCTGCCTTCTGTGTCCTCCCTTATAGAGTGTAAGCTCTTCTGCCTTCTGTATCCTCCCTTATAGAGTGTAAGCTCTTCTACCTTCTGTATCCTCTCTTATAGAGTGTAAGCTCTTCTACCTTCCCCTGTGGGCACTGAGCCCAGGATCCCAGCACTGGCTGAGCCTATGATGCAGAATATAAAGCACGGGAGTCTTTTAGCGGCTTTGAGCGAAGGGTCGGGAGAATTGAACTGTAAACGGCGTTTTTAAAAGCAATTTTCCAGCCTGGCACCACGTTGCCATGGTAATACGGCAGTACGGGAGTCGGTGGTACGGGAGTCGGCGAGTCCACGGATCAGCGGTTTTCAGTGTCGGAGGATTGGAGTTGTTGTCTTTCAGCGCCCACTGCTTCAGCAGCAGGATATATAGAAAGGAATTTATTGTTAGTGGGGCGGGGCTTCAAAGAGAACCTGTCACCTGAACATTGACTCCGGCAGACTCTGAGCTTCCACCCTATAGTGTTCCCCTTCACTGCTTCCAGATCACCTACTAAAAGATTATGTAAGGAGGTGAGGGGATGGGCAGGGGAGCTGGGGCAGCACAGACAGTAACTAGATACTCCCAGAAGACTTGAAGGAAAAGTAATACGTCTCATTAAAAGTTCATCATCTATCGGTCAAACATGTTAAAAACATTTTGGAATAAAATCATATTTTCCGATGCGCGATTCGGCGGCTTTGCATTTTCCCCCTCTGTTAGACGTAGTCAATGGTTTAGGAGCCTTCACAGAAAAAAGAAATCAGTACTGACCTGTTATTATCGAAGATCTCAAACCCGTAAATATCCAGAACACCAATCACAGTGTTCTTTCCATGGATCCTGGCGTCGTAATTCTTCACCTCAATAATGCTGTTGATGCGCCCAACAATCCAGCAGAAAAGCCTTTCGTAGAAGGCCTGCGAGAAAAAAAACGAGAGAGAGATCAGAGCGAGGTTAGAAAGAGGTCAGGGAAAGGTCAAATTGAGGTCAGAGCAAGGTCATGGTGAGGTCATATTAAGGTCAGAGCTAAGACATGGGGAGGTCATATTGAGGTCAGAGCAAGGTCATGGTGAGGTCATATTGAGGTCAGGGCAAAGACATGGGGAGGTCATATTGAGGTCAGAGCAAGGTCATGGTGAGGTCATATTGAGGTCAGAGCTAAGACATGGGGAGGTCATATTGAGGTCAGTGCAAGGTCATGGTGAGGTCATATTGAGGTCAGAGCAAGGTCATGGGGAGGTCATATTGAGGTCAGAGCAAGGTCATGGTGAGGTCATATTGAGGTCAGAGCAAAGACATGGGGAGGTCATATTGAGGTCAGAGCAAAGACATGGGGAGGTCATATTGAGGTCAGTGCAAGGTCATGGTGAGGTCATATTGAGGTCAGAGCAAGGTCATGGTGAGGTCATATTGAGGTCAGGGCAAAGACATGGGGAGGTCATATTGAGGTCAGAGCAAGGTCATGGTGAGGTCATATTAAGGTCAGAGCAAAGACATGGGGAGGTCATATTGAGGTCAGAGCAAGGTCATGGTGAGGTCATATTGAGGTCAGAGCAAAGACATGGGGAGGTCATATTGAGGTCAGAGCAAAGACATGGGGAGGTCATATTGAGGTCAGAGCAAAGACATGGGGAGGTCATATTGAGGTCAGTGCAAGGTCATGGTGAGGTCATATTGAGGTCAGAGCAAGGTCATGGTGAGGTCAGGGCAAAGACATGGGGAGGTCATATTGAGGTCAGAGCAAGGTCATGGTGAGGTCATATTAAGGTCAGAGCTAAGACATGGGGAGGTCATGGTGAGGTCATATTGAGGTCATGGTGAGGTCATGGTGAGGTCATATTGAGGTCAGAGCAAAGACAGGGTGAGGTCATATTGAGGTCAGAGCAAAGACACGGGGAGGTCATATTGAGATCAGAGCAAGGTCATGGTGAGGTCATATTGAGGTCAGAGCAAAGACATGGGGAGGTCATATTGAGGTCAGAGCAAAGACATGGGGAGGTCATATTGAGATCAGAGCAAGGTCATGGTGAGGTCATATTGAGGTCAGAGCAAAGACATGGGGAGGTCATATTGAGGTCAGAGCAAAGACATGGGGAGGTCATATTGAGGTCAGAGCAAAGACATGGGGAGGTCATATTGAGGTCAGTGCAAGGTCATGGTGAGGTCATATTGAGGTCAGAGCAAGGTCATGGGGAGGTCATATTGAGGTCAGAGCAAGGTCATGGTGAGGTCATATTGAGGTCAGAGCAAAGACATGGGGAGGTCATATTGAGGTCAGAGCAAAGACATGGGGATGTCATATTGAGGTCAGTGCAAGGTCATGGTGAGGTCATATTGAGGTCAGAGCAAGGTCATGGTGAGGTCATATTGAGGTCAGGGCAAAGACATGGGGAGGTCATATTGAGGTCAGAGCAAGGTCATGGTGAGGTCATATTAAGGTCAGAGCAAAGACATGGGGAGGTCATATTGAGGTCAGAGCAAAGACATGGGGAGGTCATATTGAGGTCAGAGCTAAGACATGGGGAGGTCATATTGAGGTCAGAGCTAAGACATGGGGAGGTCATATTGAGGTCAGAGCAAAGACATGGGGAGGTCATATTGAGGTCAGAGCTAAGACATGGGGAGGTCATATTGAGGTCAGAGCAAAGACATGGGGAGGTCATATTGAGGTCAGAGCAAGGTCATGGGGAGGTCATATTGAGGTCAGAGCTAAGACATGGGGAGGTCATATTGAGGTCAGTGCAAGGTCATGGTGAGGTCATATTGAGGTCAGAGCAAAGACATGGGGAGGTCATATTGAGGTCAGAGCAAAGACATGGGGAGGTCATATTGAGGTCAGAGCAAAGACAGGGTGAGGTCAAAGCAAGGTCATGGTGAGGTAAGAGTGAGATCAGAACAAGGTATGGAGGTAGGTCCAAGGAAAGAGAGAGTGTGGTCAGGGTGAAGGTCAAGTGAGATCAGGGCAAGGTCAGAGTGAGTTTATAGTAAGGCCAGAGCGAGGCCCTAGTGAGGTCAGAACAATGTCCGAGGAAGGTCAGGGTAAGGTCAGAGCAAAGTCTGCTCAAAGTCCGGGAGAGGTCAGTTTGGGGTCAAAATGAGGTCAAAGTAAAGTTAGATCAAGTTTACAGCAGGATAATAATGAGATCAGGGTGAGGTCTTCTACTGAGTTGACCATTCCAGGAATTATCCCAACCTCTCCTTCTCCCCACCCCTCTTCCACCTCTCCTGGACTTCTCTCGAGTTTACCATCCCCATGAATTCTTCCAACCTTTCCTTCTGTCCACTCCTCTCCCACCTCTCCTGGACTTCTGTTGATTTGACTATTCCAAGGAATTTTCCCAACCTCTCATTCTCCCCACCCTTCTCCCACCTCTCCTGAACTTCTCTTCTTGAGTTGACCATCCCCTGGAATTCTCCCAACATCTCTTTCTCTCCACTCCTTTCCCACATCTCCAAAACCTTCTCCAAATCCCCAAATGCTGCTACAAATCGAAGGGAGAACGAAGATTCGCAGTCCAAGGACCTCGGCTCTGGAACACTCTGCCCACGGACATCCGCATGGAAGAAAACCATCGGGCTTTTAGGAAAAAATTAAAGACCCACCTCTTCTGAAGGATCAGCAGGACAATGGATGCTAAGCGCCTTGAGGTGATTCGGTTCGCATTTGTTTGCGCTATACAAGTCATTCACTCACTCACTTCTCTTGAGTTGAACATTCCCAAGAATTCTTCCAATTCCTCCCCCCCCCACACCTCTCCTGGACTTCTCTTGAGTTGACCATCCCCAGGAATTCTCCAAACCTCTCCTTCTCCCTATCCCTCCTCACACCTGTCATGCACGTCTCTTGAGTTGACCATCCCCAGGGATTCTCATAAACTACTCCTCTCCCACCTCTACCTGGACTTCTCCTGAGTTAACCATCCCCAGTAATTCTCCCAACCTCTCCTTCTCTCCACTCCTCTCCTGGACTTCTCTTGAGTGCACCATCCCCAAGAATTCTCCCAACCTTTCATCCCCCACCTCTCCTGGACTTCTCTTGAGTTGACCATCACTAGGAATTTACCAAATCTCTTTCTCCCCACCCCTCTCCCACCTCTCCTAGACTTCTCTTGAGTTGACCATCCCCAGGAATTCTCCCAAACTCTCCAGCTCCCCACCCCTCTCCCACCTCTCCTGCACGTCTCTTGAGTTGACCATCCCCAGGGATTCTCATAAACTACTCCTCTCCCACCTCTACCTGAACTTCTCCTGAGTTTACCATCCCCAGTAATTCTCCCAACCTCTACTTCTTTCCACTCCTCTCCCACCTCTCCTGGACTTCTCTTGAGTTGACCATCCCCATGAATTCCCCCAACCTCTTTTTCTCTTCACTCCTCTCCTGGACTTATCTTGAGTGGACATCCCCAAGAATTCTCCCAACCTTTCTCCACCCCCCTCACCTGTCCTGCACTTCTATTGAGCTGACCATCCTCAGGGATTCTCATAAACCACTCCTACTTTCCACTCCTCTCCCACCTTTCCTGGACTTCACTTGAGTTGACCACCACCTGCCACCTTTGACCTACCTTGGCACAGGCATCTCTGGCATAGGCTGCTTCTTTGACGCCGTGTCCCTTCTCGATGATCTCTCCACCTCCTGCAGCCACAGTGCGGTATAGAAGGGTCTTCCGCACCGCGTCAGGTTCGCAACGCGTTAACTCCGCAATATACCGGACCAGGTCCTCATCTTCCAGAACCACGCAGTCACTGTCCATCTCAAAGCATAGATTACCCTATGAAGAATGAATATACAATGTAACACAATAAGGATTGAAGAGAACAACTATTTAAATCTGAGGCGTGCCCAATGCGAAAAAAACGGCCCTGGGAGTGAAGTGATAAATGTCGAAAGAGAATATTGATGAACATTCGGTGGTGGCAACGCGTTTCTTACAACTATACACCATATAAATCTTATTTCTCCAGGTCCCCTCTGTGGGCTCAGGACACAGAATCCCCGGGATAGGGGCCCCTCACCAGGTGTAGGATGGCGGCCAGGATCTTGTACACAGAGTCCACCTCTTCCTCGGTGAAGCCGATCACCTTCATGGAATCCACCACCATCTTGTAGCTCGATTTATCGTTGATGACATTCTGACAACAAACAAAGAGATGGTAAGAACATGATGTCACTGGATACGGCTTTAGGGGCCCCACAGATCTACATAAAGCTAACCTGTCACAAAGATCTGAAACCAACCTTTATATCAGGCGACAGAGGCGTCTACATGTACCTCTTTTTATCTTCTGGAGAACCCCAGAACCTGGGTCATCAACTATGCCAATGGCCTCCTCCAGAACTTTGTCGCCTCCCAGCATTCCTCAGTGCAATGCGTCTGTTTTTCTGACCAATAAAGAGGCATACAGTGCCGAAGGGGGCGTGTCGTAGAGCTAGGTCCAGGGCATCCTGGGAGTATCAAGACGATGAAAGTCCTGATGTATTAATGTGGTATTACTGGGTAATGGAGCCACTTACCCTCCGCCACCAACCAGGTTCAATCCGGCCCAGAAAGCTTCATCCCAATTCCTGATTATGGAGGATGACTCTAGAGATACACTGATAGATCAGACCCAAAGTGAGGTAAGTAGCCGGCCCCACTATGGCTCTGCCTGTATCCCCTGGAGTCAGTTTCATAACTTTACACATGCGGTAGGCTAGTTTTAACTTCCTATTTCCATCATTTTAAAGTCATTAGAGGCAGCTGCCTAAGGTGGAGTGAATACAGGGCACAGAAAGCTAGAACATCATAGGACCACAAAGTTCACTTTCGTTGTTATGTAAGCTGACTTCCTTGGTCGCATGGTAACAGTTCTCCTATGGGTAACATTTGTCTCCACCTCCTACCCTCCTCTGAGCACTGTCCCTTGTCTCCACTCCCTACCCACCCCTGAGCACCGTCCCTTGTCTCTGCCCCCTAACCACCCCTGAGCACCGTCCCTTGTCTCTGCCCCCTACCCACCCCTGAACACCGTCCCCTGTCTCCACCCCCTACCCACCCCTGAGCACCGTCCCTTGTCTCTGCCCCCTACCCACCCCTGAGCACCGTCCCTTGTCTCTGCCCCCTACCCACCCCTGAGCACTGTCCCCTGTCTCCGCCCCCTACCCACCTCTGAGCACCATCCCTTGTCTCTGCCCCCTACCCACCTCTGAGCACTGTCCCCTGTCTCCGCCCCCTACCCACCTCTGAGCACCATCCCTTGTCTCTGCCCCCTACCCACCTCTGAGCACTGTCCCCTGTCTCCGCCCCCTACCCACCTCTGAGCTCTGTTCCTTGTCTCATCCCCTACCTACTTCTAAGCACCATCCTTTGTCTCTTTCCCTACTTACCTCTAGGGACTGTCCCTTGTCTCCACCCCCACCCACCTATGTGCACCATCTCTTGTCTCCACCCCCTACCCAACTCTGAGCCCGGTCCCTTGTCTCCTCCCCTACCTACATCTAAGCACCATCCCTTGTCTCCACCCACACTCACCTATGTGCAACATCTCTTGTCTCCACCCCCTACCCAACTCTGAGCACAGTCACTTGTCTCCTCTTCTACCTACATCTAAGCACCGTCCCCTGTCTCCACCCCCACCCACCTCTGAGCACCATCTCTTGTCTCTGCTCCCTACTCACCTCTTAACATCATCCTTTGTTTCCACCCCCACACAACTCTGAGCACTTTTCATTGTCTCCACTCCCTACCCACCTCTGTACACCGCTACTTGTCTCCACTTCCACCCACCTCTGAGCATTGTCCCCCTCCAACTCCTACCCACCTCTGAGCACCATCACTTGTCTACACCCCCTACCTACCTCTGAGCATCGTCCCTGGTCTCTGGCCCTACCCACTTCTGAGCACTGTTCCTTGTCTCCACTGCCTACCCACCTCTAAACACTCATTTGTCTGCACACCCTCTACCCACCTCTGAGCACCGTCCCTTGTCTCCACCACCTACCCACCTCTGAACACTGTCATTTGTCTGCACACCCTCTACCCACCTCTGAGCACCGTCCCTTGTCTCCACCCCCTACCCACCTCTGAACACTGTCATTTGTCTCCACCCCCCACCCACCTCTAAACACTGTCCCTTGTCTCCGCCCCTACCGACTTCTGAGCACCGTCTGTCTCCACCCCCACCCACCTCTGAGCACCGTCCCTTGTCTCCGCCCCTAATCACTTCTGAGCCCCTTCTGTCTCCACCCCCACCCACCTCTGACCACCGTCTCTTGTCTCCACCCCACCCACCTCTTAGCACTGTCCCTTGTCTCCACTCACTACCCACCTCTAAGTATTGTCCCTTGTCTCCACTCCCCACCCACCTCTAAGCATCCTCCCATATCTCCACTCCCTACCCACCTCTAAGCATCATCACTTGTTTCCACCCCCCATCCACCTCTGAGCACCGTCCCTTGTCTCTTCCTCTACTTACCTCAGAGCACTGTCCCTTCTCTCTGCCTCGTACCCACCTCTGTGCACAGTCCCTTGTCTCCTCACCTACCTACTTCTAAGCACCGTCCCTTATCTCCACTCCCTACCCACCTCTGAGCACCGTCCCTTGTCTCCACTCCCTACCCACCTCTGAGCACTGTCCCTCGTCTCTTCCCCTACTTACCTCAGAGCTTCATCCCTTTTCTCCGCCTCGTACCCACCTTTTGAGCACCGTCCCTTGTCTCCAACCCCACCCACCTCTGAGCACCGTCCCTTGTCTCTTCCCCTACTTACCTCAGAGCTCCATCCCTTGTCTCCGCCTCATACCCACCTTTGAGCACCGTCCCTTGTCTCCAACCCCACCCACCTTTGAGCACCGTCCCTTGTCTCCAACCCCACCCACCTCTGAGCACTGTCACTTGTCTCCAACCCCACCCACCTTTGAGCACCGTCCCTTGTCTCCAACCCCACCCACCTCTGAGCACTGTCACTTGTCTCCAACCCCACCCACCTCTGAGCACCGTCCCTTGTCTCCAACAACCCCACCCACCTCTGAGCACTGTCACTTGTCTCTGCCCCTAACCACCTCTTAACACCTTCCCCTGTCTCCACGTGCTACCCACCTCTGAGCGCTGCCCCCTACTTACCTCCAAGCGCCGTCCCTTGTCTCCTCACCTACTTACCTCCAAGTACCATGCCTTGTCTTTAACTCCTAGTGCTGCCCTTTTTAGAGAATGGTGGATCAAGTCTCATTTTGTGATGCTAAGTCATTTCTTTGGATTTTTTGAATAATAACAAGAGTGGCAGTAAATTAGATCAACTGAAGCCAGCAACAATAGACCCCCCCCCCAGCAACACTAGATCCCCCCAGAAACAACCCAGAAACAAAAGACCCTTTTAACAACAATAGACCCCCACCATCCCCCAGCAACAATAGACCCCACCCAGCAACAATACACTCCCGTTCAGCAACAACAGAACCCCCCCCCCCCCCCCATCCACAGAGAACATTAAGTGGATATTTATTAAAAATGTAATGTTGTTTTTAATATGTTTATTTCCTATTATAGTCAGCTCAATCTAGTGGTCATAATGTGGCATTTACCTCAATTGGGAACATAACGTATTATGGCCACTAGATGGAGCTCACAGGAAATACACATATTAGATACACTATTGAGGTTGCCTGTGATGTCTTTGCAAACACTGAGCTTTGTGTCTTCTCATTGTGTCCCGTGTCCCATCATTGGGGTCAGTGGGGGGAATAGTGCCCCATCATTGGTGTCAGTGGAAGGAATAGTGTCCTATCATCGGTGTCAGTGGGAGGAATAGTGTCCCATCATTGGTGTCAGTGGGAGGAATAGTGCCCCATCATTGGTGTCAGTGGGAGGAATAGTGTCCCATCATTGGTGTCAGTGGGAGGAATAGTGTCCCATCATTGGTGTCAGTGGGAGGAATAGTGTCCCATCATTGGTGTCAGTGGGAGGAATAGTGCCCCATCATTGGTGTCAGTGGGAGGAATAGTGTCCCATCATTGGTGTCAGTGGGAGGAATAGTGTCCCATCATTGGTGTCAGTGGGAGGAATAGTGTCCCATCATTGGTGTCAGTGGGAGGAATAGTGTCCCATCATTGGTGTCAGTGGGAGAAATAGTGTCCCATCATTGGTGTCAGTGGGAGGAATAGTGTCCCATCATTGGTGTCAGTGAGAGGAATAGTGTCCCATCATTGGTGTCAGTGGGAGGAATAGTGCTCTATTATAAATGTCCCTTGAAGGTCGCCGCCATGACGCACTCCGCCGCGCTCTGCGACTCCGAGGGGATGTTTTATTGGCCCCCACTCCCAACATTTCTGCGTCCATCCAATAAACCGGATCCGCGATTTATTATCGCCACCCCCCTCGGCCGCTCATCCCTCTCTGCCGCTCGCAGCGCTTCTCGCTGAGACAGAAAAATAATGTTCTGCAGTTCATGAATTATGAAGCATCTGCAGCAACATTTCCCGGCGGAGGTCAAAAGTTCAAGAACATCAGCGAGGAAACGATGAGCGGAAAACGAGCGGCGTGCAACGCGGAGATAACGATGAGACGCGGTTTATGTGTGAGAGCTTTATGTCGTCCTATTGGATTGGTCTCATGTATATACATGGTGTCCGTGTCAGGAGATTCATAGAACGCTCTGCTCAGGGAACGTGGATAGAAGGACGCCGGCGCCGCCAGGCTCCGCCCCTTTCATTATAGATACTTTGTTACATAGTCAGGAAAAAAAATAATACATTGAATTCAACTAGTGGATATAAAATAAAACCCATAGCCTCCCTTAGAACCCAAAACCCGCAGGAGAACTCCGACAGGGGTCTGGGTCCCCTAAGTCAGGGGCCCGCTCAGCAAAAATGTTCTTCCCTATCACAGAGCCTCCCACTATCATTTGTCCTCATCAGGGGGAATCCTTACAGCCGATGTCCCCTTCAGGGTGTCCCTTTACATCAGGTGTCCCCATCATAGTGTCCCCTCCTTACATCAAGTGTCCCCATCAGAGTGCCCCTTACATCAGGTGTCCCCATCAGAGGCCCCCTTACATCAGGTGTCCCCATCAGAGGCCCCCTTACATCAGGTGTCCCCATCAGAGGCCCCCTTACATCAGGTGTCCCCATCATAGTGTCCCCTCCTTACATCAGGTTTCCCCATCAGAGTCCCCCTTGCATCAGGTGTCCCCATCAGAGGCCCCCTTACATCACGTGTCCCCATCAGAGGCCCCCTTACATCACGTGTCCCCATCAGAGGCCCCCTTACATCACGTGTCCCCATCAGAGTCTCCTGTACATCAGGTGTCCTAATCAGAGTGCACCTTTACATCAAATGTCCTCATCAGTAGGTGAGAAGACAAGGGACGGCGCTTGGAGGTAAGTAGGGGGCAGCGCTCAGAGGTGGGTAGCGCGTGGAGACAGGGGAAGGTGTTAAGAGGTGGGTAGGGGCAGAGACAAGTGACAGTGCTCAGAAGTGGGTGGGGTTGGAGACAAGGGACGGACGTGACCCCTTACATATGGGGAGGTAAGCAGATAATGGGGGCAGACAGGGGATATTGAGGATGAAGGAGATATTAGGGGAGGGGGTAGAAAGAATAAGTTGGGGGAGGGCAGCAGATTTAGTTGGGAAAAGCAGATATTTGTGGGGAGACTGGGGATATTGGGGGGCGCAATGGATATTGGATGGATATAATAATAGAGAGACAGCGAGATAGGATATTGTCTCTGTCTCTCTATTTTCTTACATTGTATCCCTCTGTCTCTCTATTATTATACACTGTATCCCTCTCTCTCTCTCTCTCATTATTATTATACATTCTCTCTCTCTCTATTTTTATACATTGTATCTCTCTCTCTCTCTCTCTCTCTCTCTCTCTCTCTCTCTCTCTCTCTCTCTCTATTATTATACACTGTATCTTTCTCTATTATTATACATTGTATCTCTCTCTCTCTCTATTATTATACATTGTATCTCTCTCTCTCTCTCTCTCTCTCTATTATTATACATTGTATCTCTCTCTCTATTATTATACATTGTATCTCTCTCTCTATTATTATACATTGTATCTCTCTCTCTATTATTATACTGTACATTATGGGGCAGATTCACAGAGAATTAGATTCTCGTAGCGTATCAGAAATACACTACGCCGCCGTTTTTTACCTGGCTCTACGTGGAATCCAGGTAGATTTTGTCCAGTAAACGACGGCGGCGTAGTGTATTTCTCCCGGCGCAATCCATCTGCGCGAGTAGGGGGCGTGAAGCATTTAAAATAGGCGCGTTCCCGCGGCGATCGAACTGCGCATGCTCCGTTCCCAAATTTCACGCCGTGCATTGCGCGAAAACACGTCGTCACGTCGTAGTAGCGTCGTTTACGTACATTCCTATTCCCGAACGAGTTACGTTAAAAAAAATATATATTTTCAAATCGACGCGGGAACGACAGCCATACTTTACATGGGTTACGCACTGTTAGACCAGCAAAAAGCTCCTCTAACATTACGTAGCCAAAAAATGACGTAGGCGATTGCGAGGGACACTCGTACCTTCGTGGATCGCCGTAAAAACTAATTTGCATACCCCGACGCATGAAAACGACGCAAACTCCTCCCAGCGGCCGCAAAAATATCGCAGCGTAGATCCGAAGGCTTACGAAGACGTAAGCCTCTCGGATCGAAGCCCGAAGCCGCCGTATCATGGTTTGAGGATTCAAACTAGTGATACGGCGCGCAAAATTTGAAATTACTCCTGTCTAACACCAGTTACACAGGCGTAATTGCTCTGTGAATCTGGGCCTGTATCTCTTTGTCTCTCTATTATTATACATTGTATCTCTCTCTCTTATTATTATTATTATACATTGTATCTCTCTGTCTCTCTATTATTATACATTGTATCTCTCTCTCTCTCTTTCTCTCTATTATTATACATTGTATCTCTCTGTCTCTCTATTATTATACATTGTATCTCTCTGTCTCTCTATTATTATACATTGTATCTCTCTGTCTCTCTATTATTATACATTGTATCTCTCTCTCTCTCTCTATTATTATACATTGTATCTCTCTCTCTCTCTCTCTCTTTCTCTCTATTATTATACATTGTATCTCTCTGTCTCTCTATTATTATACATTGTATCTCTCTCTCTCTCTCTCTATTATTATACATTGTATCTCTCTCTCTCTCTCTCTATTATTATACATTGTATCTCTCTGTCTCTCTATTATTATACATTGTATCTCTCTCTCTCTCTCTATTATTATACATTGTATCTCTCTCTCTCTCTATTATTATACATTGTATCTCTCTCTCTCTCTCTCTCTATTATTATACATTGTATCTCTCTCTCTCTCTTTCTCTCTCTCTGTCTCTCTATTATTATACATTGTATCTCTCTGTCTCTCTATTATTATACATTGTATCTCTCTCTCTCTCTCTCTATTATTATACATTGTATCTCTCTCTCTCTTTCTCTCTATTATTATACATTGTATCTCTCTGTCTCTCTATTATTATACATTGTATCTCTCTCTCTCTATTATTATACATTGTATCTCTCTCTCTCTCTTTCTCTCTATTATTATACATTGTATCTCTCTCTCTCTATTATTATACATTGTATCTCTCTCTCTCTATTATTATACATTGTATATCTCTCTCTCTCTATTATTATACATTGTATCTCTCTGTCTCTCTATTATTATACATTGTATCTCTCTATTATTATACATTGTATCTCTCTCTCTCTCTATTATTATACATTGTATCTCTCTCTCTCTCTCTCTATTATTATACATTGTATCTCTCTCTCTCTCTCTCTCTATTATTATACATTGTATCTCTCTCTCTCTCTATTATTATACATTGTATCTCTCTCTCTCTCTCTATTATTATACATTGTATCTCTCTCTCTCTCTTTCTCTCTATTATTATACATTGTATCTCTATTATTATCTGTATCTCTCTCTCTCTCTATTATTATACATTGTATCTCTCTCTCTCTCTCTCTCTGTATCTCTCTCTCTCTCTCTCTCTCTATTATTATACATTGTATCTCTCTCTCTCTCTATTATTATCATTGTATCTCTCTCTCTCTCTCTATTATTATACATTGTATCTCTCTCTCTCTCTTTCTCTCTATTATTATCATTGTATCTCTTTCTCTCTATTATTATACATTGTATCTCTCTGTCTCTCTCTGTATCTCTCTTCTCTCTCTCTCTATTATTATACATTGTATCTCTCTCTCTCTATTATTATACATTGTATCTCTCTCTCTATTATTATACATTGTATCTCTCTCTCTCTATTATTATACATTGTATCTCTCTCTCTCTCTTTCTCTCTATTATTATACATTGTATCTCTCTCTCTCTATTATTATACATTGTATCTCTCTCTCTCTATTATTATACATTGTATATCTCTCTCTCTCTATTATTATACATTGTATCTCTCTGTCTCTCTATTATTATACATTGTATCTCTCTCTCTCTATTATTATACATTGTATCTCTCTCTCTCTCTCTCTATGATTATACATTGTATCTCTCTCTCTCTCTCTCTCTCTATTATTATACATTGTATCTCTCTGTCTCTCTATTATTATACATTGTATCTCTCTATTATTATACATTGTATCTCTCTCTCTCTCTCTCTATTATTATACATTGTATCTCTCTGTCTCTCTATTATTATACATTGTATCTCTCTATTATTATACATTGTATCTCTCTATTATTATACATTGTATCTCTCTCTCTCTATTATTATACATTGTATCTCTCTATTATTATACATTGTATCTCTCTCTCTCTATTATTATACATTGTATCTCTCTATTATTATACGTTGTATCTCTCTATTATTATACATTGTATCTCTCTCTCTCTATTATTATACATTGTATCTCTCTCTCTCTCTCTCTCTATTATTATACATTGTATATCTCTGTCTCTCTAATATTATACATTGTATCTCTCTATTATTATACATTGTATATCTCTGTCTCTCTAATATTATACATTGTATCTCTCTCTCTATTCTCAGACCCCGATGAATGTTACTTTGTGTCTCGTCTCATCTCTGGCTTTGTTGACTCTCATTAAGGAATTCAGAATTTCATTTCTTTATTCCCAGAATTAAAGCGTTAGGAATATTGAGCAGAACCTGCAGCTGAGAGCATTGAGCAGTGAGATGGGTGGAGGGCACCCCCTGCTGGGGGATTCTGGTATTTCATGCTTTATTTACAAAAGTCCCTGAAAATGAAAGCTGCCAGCTGTCTCCCTGATTATTCCAGCAGTAGCAGTCCTCATCATCCTGGTACTGAGACTGATACTTCTGGCTGTGCCCACACTGGGGACATTGCCGCTCTCTCTGTGTGTCTCTTATGGTGACAGCGATGAGACATCCAACCTATCACAGTTGTCACCAGAACAGGAAATCTTCCAGTGGGGACACCCATTCCAGTGACAACTGTCTTAAAGCTCTTTTACAGGAGCGGCACTGTCTGAAAAGCAATCCGTAGTGGATCACTTTTTAGAGTAACGGTATTCAGGGGGCAGGGCCGCCATCAGGAATTATGGGGCCCCTAACACAGTTTCAGACATGGCCCCCCTTGAGCAGAGAAGAGGGGGGGGATGCTGCTGTAGACCTATGGGCCCTTTAATAAATATATATATATATATATATATATATATATATATATATATATAAAAAAGGGGTTGCCATCCGGGGCCCTGGGGACCTCTGGGCCCTTTAATTAAAAAAAAATATATATATATATATATATATTTTAATAAAAACAAATAAAAAAAGGGGGGGTTGTCATCCGGGCCCCTGGGGACCTCTGGGCCCCATACAGGCAGGGATGTATTCTGGCCTAGGCCAACAAGGTCCAGGCCTAGGGCGGCACTTTGTGAGGGGCGGCCCTCTGGCCTCTTCCCACGGCATCCCTCTCTCCTCTTCCCACGGCGTCCCTCTGTCCTTCTCCCAGGGCGTCCCTCTGTCCTTCTCCCAGGGCGTCCCCCTGTCCTTCTCCCAGGGCGTCCCTCTGTCCTTCTCCCAGGGCGTCCCTCTGTCCTTCTCCCAGGGCGTCCCTCTGTCCTTCTCCCAGGGCGTCCCTCTGTCCTCTTCCCATGAATATGACAGGGGTGTGGCTTTGACAGGAAGGGGTGGGTCATATTTAAATTAGAGGGTGCGCAAGTTTAGTCAGGCCTAGGGCAGCACAAAACCTAAATACACCTCTGCATACAGGTGTACTGCCTGTACCCCCCTGATGGCGGCCCTGTCAGGGGGTGATACTGCAGTTCCTGAATGCCTGTTTTTTTTTTCTTTTAGCCAAAGGGAGATCTTGCGGATGGATTACGGCTGGGCAGTCAGAAGTTGGTGAATTGCATGGCATTGTACCCGCTCTATTGCATTGCAGTGCCATTCATTGTACAGCATGATGCTGTCAGCATCCCAATACATTGTATAGTGGCGCCCCGTTCACTGCACATACCATGCGTTGTGGTGCACTGCATTGCCAAAAAAAGGTTGTGTGTTTTTCTTAGGTTGTGCAACCTCTTCATAATAAATGTAGGGGGGGGGCGGACCAGGCTGAGGAGGGGGCGGACCAAGGCTTGCGGGCCAGGCTGAGGAGGGGGCAAGCAAGGCTGGAGAGGGGGCAGACCAGGCTGGAGAGGGAGAGGACCATGGGGAGGGGGCAGACCAAGGTGGAGAGGGGGCGGGCCAGGTGAGGAGGGGGCAAGCAAGGCTGAGATGGAGAGGGAGAGGCAGTGGCAACCTGGAGAGGGGGCGGGCCAGGCTGAGGAGGAGGCAAGCAAGGCTGGAGAGGGGGCAGACCATCAGGAGAGGGAGAGGAATGGGAAGGGGAGCAGACCAAAATGGCTGAGGAGGGGGCAAGCAAGGGAGGGGCTGGAGAGGAAGAGGACCAGGCTGAGGAGGGGGCGAGGAGGGGGCGGATGGAGAGGGGGCAGACCAGGCTGGAGAGGGAGAGGAAGGCTGGAGAGGGTGGAGAGAGGGGCGGGCCAGGCGGGCCAGGCTGGAGAGGGGGCAGACCAGGCAGGAGAGGAGGGGGCAAGCAAGGCTGGAGAGGGGGCAGACTGAGGAGGGGGCAGGCTGGAGAGGGAGAGGACCAGGCTGAGGAGGGGGCGACCAAGGGGGAGGAGGCAGACCAAGGCTGGAGAGGGGGCGGGCCAGGGAGAGGGGGCAAGACCAGGCAGGAGAGGGAGGGACCAGGCTGAGGAGGGGGCAAGCAAGGCTGGAGAGGGGGCGGGCCAGGCTGGAGATGGGGCAGACTGGAGAGGGGGCAGGCTGGAGAGGGAGAGGGAGAGGACCAGGCTGGAGAGGGGGCGGGCAGGGGGAGGGGGCAGACTGGAGAGGGGGCAAGGCTGGAGAGGGGGCTGAGGAGGGGGGGGCCAGGCTGGAGAGGGGGCGGGAGGAGGAGGCAAGCAAGGCTGGAGAGGGGGCAGACCAGGCTGGAGAGGAAGAGGACCAGGCTGAGGAGGGGGGCGACCAGGAGGGGGCGGGAGGGAGAGGACCAGGCTGGAGAGGGGCAGACCAGGCAGGAGAGGGAGGGAAGGCTGGGGGGGCAGACCAAGGCTGGAGAGGGTGCGGGCCAGGCTGAGGAGGGGGCAAGCAAGGCTGGAGAGGGGGCAGACCAGGCTGGAGAGGAGAGGACCAGGCTGAGGAGGGGGCGACCAAGGCTGGAGAGGGGGCGGGCCAGGCTGGGGAGGGGGCAAGAGGAGGGGGCAAGCTGGAGAGGGAGAGGAAGGCTGGGGAGGGGGAGAGGGAGAGGGGGCGGACCAGGCTGCGGGCCAGGGGGAGGGGGCAGACTGGAGAGGGGGCAAGGCTGGGGAGGGGGCAGACCAAGGCTGGAGAGGGGGCGGGAGGAGGAGGCAAGCAAGGCTGGAGAGGGGACAGACCAGGCAGGAGAGGGAGAGGACCAGGCTGGGAAGGGGGCAGACCAAGGCTGGAGAGGGTGCGGGCCAGGCTGAGGAGGGGGCAAGCAAGGCTGGAGAGGGGGCTGGAGAGGAAGAGACCAGGCTGAGGAGGGGGGCGACCAAGGCTGGAGAGGGGGCGGGCCAGGCTGAGGAGGGGGCAAGCAAGGCTGGAGAGGGGGCAGACCAGGCTGGAGAGGAAGAGGAGAGGGAGAGGACCAGGCTGAGGAGGGGGCGACCAAGGCTGGAGAGGGGGCGGGCCAGGCTGGAGAGGGGGCGGGAGGAGGGGGCAAGCAAGGCTGGAGAGGGGGCAGACCAGGCAGGAGAGGGAGAGGAGAGGGAGAGGACCAGGCTGAGGAGGGGGCGACCAAGGCTGGAGAGGGGGCGGGCCAGGCTGAGGAGGGGGCAAGCAAGGCTGGAGAGGGGGCAGACCAGGCAGGAGAGGGAGAGGACCAGGCTGAGGAGGGGGCGACCAAGGCTGGAGAGGGGGCGGGCCAGGCTGAGGAGGGGGCAAGCAAGGCTGGAGAGGGGGCAGACCAGGCAGGAGAGGGAGAGGACCAGGCTGAGGAGGGGGCGACCAAGGCTGGAGAGGGGGCGGGCCAGGCTGAGGAGGGGGCAAGCAAGGCTGGAGAGGGGGCAGACCAGGCAGGAGAGGGAGAGGACCAGGCTGGAGAGGGGGTGGCCCAGGCTGGCTTTGGCTCTCAGCCACACACTGAATGGTGGAGCCAGCTGTCAATCAGGCAAAATGGTCAGGATCCTTCCAGCGCCTGGAGCGTCTCTCTGACGTCAGCTGACAGTGAGCATTAGCTGGGAGAGCAAAAGTAAGGGCACCCCCTGTGAGAAGTGTGACCAAAAAAACATTCGATAAACTTCTCCTTTAAGTGTGAAATGCGCAGTTTAGGAGATATTAAGTGTACATGCGGCCGGTGACATCAATGGAGCATGCACTCTGAAGGAATGGCCACCCTCAGAGCCCTGTGCCGTGAATAGCTCCAACGAAAGACGTCATCGTGGCTCCAGCCAATCACACAGCCGGAGTCCACGAACCCAGAAGTAAGACGGGTGAAGATGAGCGTGCCTGCAGCGCTGGCATTGCAGGTAAGTATAACATAATGTGCTAGTATACAATGCATACTAGCACATTATGACATTACCTTATAGGTACAAAAAAAATGTCCAGCGATATACAACTGCTTTAACCACTTGTCCTCTGCCCACCGTCAAATGACGGCGGGCGGAGGACTCCATTATCCTGACATCACGTCATATGACGTGATGTCCTTTTAAAGCCGCGGGCGGGCGCGCGTGCACCCGCCGCTCTGCTGGGATCCCGTGCGAGTGGCACACGCGATTGCTCAGTAACTGAGCGGGGACGTGGAGCTCTGTATGTAAACACAGAGCTCCACGTCCTGTCAGGGAGAGAGGAGACCGGTGCGGTGTCCCTTGTACATAGGGACACAATCGGTCACCCCCCCCAGTCACCCCCTCCTCCCCCACAGTTAGAACACTCATAGGACACACATTTAACCCCTTCCCCGCCCCCTAGTGGTTAACACCTTCCCTGCCAGTCACATTTATACAGTAATCAATGCATATTTATAGCACTGTTCACTGTATAAATGTAAATGGTCCCAAAAATGTCAGAAAAGTGTCCGAAGTGTCCGCCATAACGTCGCAGTCCCAATAAAAAAATCGCAGATCGCCGCCATTAATAGTAAAAAAAATGCCATAAACTATCCCCTATTTTGTAAACGCTATAAATTTTGCACAAACCAATCGATAAACGCTTATTGCATTTTTTTTTATACCAAAAATATGTAGAAGAATACGTATCGGCCTAAACTGAGGGAAAAAATATTTTTTTTATATATTTTTTTGGGGGGATATTTATTATAGCAAAAAGTAAAAAAATATTGAATTTTTTTTAAAAATTGTCGCTCTATTTTTGTTTATAGCGCAAAAAATAAAAACCGCAGAGGTGATCAAATACCACCGAAAGAAAGCTCTGCTTGTGGGGAAAAAAGGACACTGATTTTGTTTGGGAGCCACGTCGCACGACCACGCAATTGTCAGTTAAAGCGACGCAGTGCCGGAAGCTTAAATTTTGTCTGGGCAGGAAGGGGGTGTAGGTGCACAGTAGGCAAGTGGTTAATGAACAGGATGACCCGTTTTTTTTTTTTTATATTAATTCATTGTATTATTATTATTATTATTGGTAGTAGTAGTATTCATTTATTTATTACTAATATTATTATTTGTAATAGTAGTGGTAGTATTCGTATTTAGTAGTAAAACACAATCATTTATTATTAATATTACCAGCAGGATTAGTTAAATACATTTATTGTTATGATTATTATTAGTAGCATTAAGTAGTAGCAAAATAAGTAGTAGTGGTATCTGTGTATTATTCATAGTATTTAGTATTCATTCATTTTCTATTATTCATAGAAGAAGTATTCATTTGTTACTTGTAGTAGTATTCATGTAGTAGTAACAGTAGTAGTTGTAAAAATGTATTATTCAATGTAGTAATCATTTTGTAGTTGTAGCAGTAGTATTAGTATTTAGTACCAGTGGTAGTATTAGTACTTATTATTATTATTATTATTATTATTATTATTATTATTATTATTATTATTATCAGTAGTGGTAGTATTAATTTGTAATATTATTATTTGTATTTATTATTATTATTAGTATTATTATTATTAGTAGTAGTAGTATTTAGTACTAGTGGCAGTATTAGTAATTATTTTTATTGTTATTATTATTATTAGCAATATTAGCAGTGGTAGTATTAGTATTTAATATTATTATTATTATTTGTATTTATTATTATTATTATTATTAGTAGTAGTAGTAGTATTTAGTACTAGTGGCAGCATTATTACCTATTACTATTAGCAGAAGCAGCAGTAGTAGTAGTAGTTGTATGTAATATTATTAGTTATATTTTTTATTATTATTATACATTTTGGTATTTTTATTAATTGTAGTAGTATTTGTAGTAGTTATTTGTAGTAGTATTCATGTAGTAGTAACAGTAGTAGTTGTAAAAATGTATTATTCATCGTAGTATTCATTTTGTAGTTGTAGCAGTAGTATTAGTATTTAGTACCAGTGGTAGTATTAGTACTTATTATTATTATTATTATTATTATTATTATTATCAGTAGTGGTAGTATTAATTTGTAATATTATTATTTGTATTTATTATTATTATTAGTATTATTATTATTAGTAGTAGTAGTATTTAGTACTAGTGGCAGTATTAGTAATTATTTTTATTGTTATTATTATTATTAGCAATATTAGCAGTGGTAGTATTAGTATTTAATATTATTATTATTATTTGTATTTATTATTATTATTATTATTATTATTAGTAGTAGTATTTAGTACTAGTGGCAGCATTATTACCTATTACTATTAGCAGAAGCAGCAGTAGTAGTAGTAGTTGTATGTAATATTATTAGTTATATTTTTTATTATTATTATACATTTTGGTATTTTTATTAATTGTAGTAGTATTTGTAGTAGTTATTTGTAGTAGTATTCATGTAGTAGTAACAGTAGTAGTTGTAAAAATGTATTATTCATCGTAGTATTCATTTTGTAGTTGTAGCAGTAGTATTAGTATTTAGTACCAGTGGTAGTATTTGTACTTATTATTATTATTATTATTATTAGCAGTAGTGGTAGTATTAATTTGTAATATTATTATTTGTATTTATTATTATTAGTAGTAGTATTTAGTACTAGTGGTGGCATTATTATTTGTATTTATTATTATTATTAGTATTATTATTAGTAGTAGTAGTATTTAGTACAAGTGGCAGTATTAGTAATTATTATTATTGTTATTATTATTAATATTATTAGCAGTGGTAGTATTAGTATTTAATATTATTATTAATTAGTAGTAGTCGTATTTAGTACTAGTGGCAGCATTATTACCTATTATTATTAGCAGAAGCAGCAGTAGTAGTAGTAGTAGTTGTATTTAATATTATTAGTTATCGTTTTTATTATTATTATTACTTTTTGTATTTTTATTCTTATTTTTACTAGTATTAGCAGTAGTAGTATTATTTAATACTAGTGGTATTATTAGTATTTAATATTATTATTACTTGTATTTATTATTAGTAGCAGTATTTAGAACTAGTGGTATTATTAGTACTTAATATTGTTAGCAGTAGTGGTAGTATTACTATTTAATATTATTATTAGTGATTATTATTATTATCAGTAGTAGTAGCAGTAATAGTATTTGGTACTAGTGGTAGTATTATTACTTATTATTATTATTATCAGTAAAAGTATTTCATATTATTATTATTTGTATTTATTATTATTAGTAGTAGTAGAAAAAGCAGTATTTTGTACTAGTGGTAGTATCATTACTTATTATTATTAGAAGCAGCAGTAGTCGTTATAGTAGTAATATTTATTTTTATTATTAGAAGTAGTAATTAGTGGTAGTTTTGGTACTTATTATTATTAGCAGTAATATTAGTATTTATTATTATTATTAGTTTTTATTATAATTTTTATTGTTATTATTATTATTAGTAGTAGTAGTATTTAGTACTTGTGGTAGTTTAATTACATAATAATAATAATAATATTATTATTATTAGCAGTAATATTAGTATTTAATATTATTATTATTATTATTATTATGATTATCATTATTTGTATTGTTATTATTATTAGTAGTAGAAGTATTTAGTACTTATTATTATTATTATTATCAGTAAAATTAGTATTTAATAATATTATTACTATCATCATTATTAGTTTTCTTTCTATTATTAGCATCATCATGGAAGGTCACTATGATGTCACAGTAGGCCATGCAGAGGCCCCGCCTGTTTCTGGGCTCTGCACAGTAAATGACTTACATTGGCGCTCTCTCGGGTGAAGACGTACATTTCGGGGTCTCTGCCCAGACCGGAGGAGCTCAGTAAAGACTCCGGAGCCCCCAGTAGCAGCTGGAAGACAAAGACATGAGATCAGCACAGAGCAGAAACGTACTTCACTACTGTCTATGTTGTAGACACAACCCCCTCCCCCCCTCCATACACCACCGTCCATCTTCTATATCTCAGATCACAATCTATAAATTCCACTAAATACCAGGAAATTCTGAATATCTGAGACGGTCAGAGACTGCAGACATGGTACAGGGGGGCGGTCAGAGACTGCAGACATAGTACAGGAGATGGTCAGAGACTGCAGACATAGTACAGGAGATGGTCAGAGACTGCAGACATAGTACAGGAATGGTCAGAGACTGCAGAATGGTACAGGAGAAGGTCAGAGACTGAGACATAATACAGGAGATGGTCAGAGACTGCAGACATATTACAGGAGACGGTCAGAGATGCAGACATAATACAGGAGATGGTCAGAGAGAGACTGTACAGGAGATGGTCAGAGACTAGACATATTACAGGAGACGGTCAGACTGAGACATATACAGGAGACGGTCAGAGACTGCAGACATAATACAGGGTACAGACTGAGACATATACAGGAGACGGTCAGAGACTGCAGACATAATACAGGAGAGACAGAGATGAAGACATAATACAGGAGATGTCACAGTGCAGACATGGTATAGAGATGGTCAGAGAATGCAGATTTAGACAGGAGACGGTCAGGACTGCAGACAGGTATAGAAGGTCAGAGACAGATTTGCAGGAGACGGTCAGAGATGCAGACATATTACAGGAGACGGTCAGACTGAGACATAATACAGGAGATGATCAGAGAGAGACATATTACAGGCGACGGCAGACTGCAGAAATAATACAGGAGATGGTCAGAGACTGCAGACATAGTACAGAGGCGGTCAGAGACTGCAGACATAATACAGGAATACAGAGAGGAGATACAGGAGATGATCAGAGACTGCAGACATAATACAGGAGTACAGAGAGGAGATACAGGAGGTCAGAGACTGCAGACACAGCAGGAGATGGTCAGAAAATGCAGACATAGTACAGGAGATGGTCAGAGAAGGATTTAGACAGGAGATGGTCAGAGACTGCAGATTTGCAGGAGACGGTCAGAGATGCAGACATAGTACAGGAGATGGTCAGAGTGCAGACACAGTACAGGTTATGGTCAGAGACTGCAGACATAATACAGGAGATGATCAGAGACTGCAGATTTAGTACAGGAGACAGTCAGAGACTGCTGACATAATACAGGAGACAGTCAGAGACTACAGACATAATACAGGAGATGGTCAGAGACTGCAGATATACTGTAGTACAGGAGATGGTCAGAGACTGCAGACATAGTACAGGAGACGGTCAGAGACTGCAGACATAATACAGGAGACGATCAGAGGCTGCAGACATAATAAAGGAGACGGTCAGAGACTGCAGACATAATACAGGAGATGATCAGAGACTGCAGCCATAGTACAGGAGATGGTCAGAGACTGCAGACATAATACAGGAGACGATCAGAGACTGCAGACATAATAAAGGAGACGGTCAGAGACTGCAGACATAATACAGGAGACGTCAGAGACTGCAGACATAATAAAGGAGACGGTCAGAGATGCAGACAATACAGGAGATGATCAGAGAGCAGACATAGTACAGGAGAGATCAGAGACTGCAGACATAGTACAGGAGATGGTCAGAGACTGCAGACATAGTACAGGAGATGATCAGAGACTGCAGACATAGTACAGGTGATGATCAGAGATGCAGACATAGTACAGGAGATGGTCAGAGACTGCAGACATAGTACAGGACATGGTCAGAGACTGCAGACATAGTACAGGAGATGGTCAGAGACTGCAGACATACAGGAGATACAGACTGAGACATATACAGGATGGTCAGAGAGAGACTGTACAGGAGATGGTCAGCCTGCAGACATATACAGGAGATGATCAGAGAGAGACTGATACAGGAGATGGTCATGCAGACAAGTACAGGAGATGATCAGAGACTGCAGACATACAGGAGATGGTCAGAGACTGCAGACATAGTACAGATGGTCAGAGATCAGACATAGACAGGTGATGCAGACTGCACAGTACAGGAGAGTCAGAGATGCAGACATAGTCAGGAGATGGTCAGAACTGCAGACATAGTACAGGAGATGGTCAGAGAGGACATAGTACAGGGGGTGGTCAGAGACTGCAGAATACAGGAGACGATCAGAGATGCAGACATAGTACAGGAGTACAGACTGAGACATATACAGGAGGTCAGAGAGAGACTAGTACAGGAGATGGTCAGACTGCAGACACAGTACAGGAGATGGTCAGAGAGGACATAGACAGGAGATGGTCAGAGACTGCAGACATAGTACATGAGAGATCAGAGATGCAGACATAGTCAGGAGATGGTCAGAGACTGCAGACATAGTACAGGGGGTGGTCAGAGACTGCAGACATAGTACAGGAGACGACAGACTGAGACATATACAGGAGGTCAGAGACTGCAGCATAGTACATAGTACAGACTGAGACATATACAGGAGATGGTCAGAGACTGCAGACATAGTACAGGAGATGGTCAGAGACTGCAGACATACAGGAGTACAGAGAGGACATAGTACAGGGGTGGTCAGAGACTGCAGACATACAGGAGAGTCAGAGACTGCAGACATAGTACAGGAGATGATCAGAGACTGCAGACATAGTACATGAGATGATCAGAGACTGCAGACATAGTACAGGAGATGGTCAGAGACTGCAGACATAGTACAGGAGATGGTCAGAGACTGCAGACATAGTACAGGGGGTGGTCAGAGACTGCAGACATAGTACAGGAGACGATCAGAGACTGCAGACATAGTACAGGAGATGATCAGAGACTGCAGACATAGTACAGGAGATGGTCAGACTGCAGACACAGTACAGGAGATGGTCAGACTGCAGACACAGTACAGGAGATGGTCAGAGACTGCAGACATAGTACAGGAGATGGTCAGAGACTGCAGACATAGTACAGGAGATGGTCAGAGACTGCAGACATAGTACAGGGGGTGGTCAGAGACTGCAGACATAGTACATGAGATGGTCAGAGACTGCAGACATAGTACAGGAGATGGTCAGAGACTGCAGACATAGTACAGGAGATGGTCAGAGACTCTCTCTTACCTGGTAGAATGAATGGAAGTTTCTCTCTCCCGGCTGCTGCTTGAGGACCCGAGACTGGAATGAGAGAAGAATTATGAGACGTCATGCGGCCAGCAATGTGCGATGGTGCCGCTCCACCCACCGACACCATCCTGACCAATCGGTTGCATTCGGTGCAGTGTTTGTAAACACTGATGACTATTCACATTATACGATGTGTGTATAAAAGTCTAAGTTGTATGTAATAAAAGTTCTGTGAGAACGAAGGAAAATCGAATGTTCCCAGTCTATGGACTGTGCAAATCAAATGTGCGAATGGGGGGAAAATGCATTATGGCCACTAGATGGCGCTGATGAGCGCATTCATTTTCTATAACACTCAGCGCCATCTAGTGGCCATAATATAAAATGAGTGTATCAGACTCTCTCTTATAGAGACCCTTCATTTCAACAAAGATCCCCCATATAATGAGATGTGACTCTGCTGGGTGCCGCCATCTTGGATGTGATGTCAGCAGCCCCCACTCAAGTCACTCTCTGTAATATACCCCTTTGCTTCCCCCTCCCCCCGCCCTCTTTCTGCTACATGAAAGGTTATGTAGGGAGCCGAGGGTAGGGGCAGGGGAGCTGGACCAGCACAGACAGGAATTGGACACATCCAGGTGAGGGGAAGGAAAGTGCAGAGGAGCTGGGCCAGCACAGACAGGAATTGGACACTTCCAGGTGAGGAGAAGGAAAGGGCAGAGGAGCTGGGCCAGCACAGACAGGAATTGGACACTCCCAGAAAAGGAGAAGGAAAGGGCAGAGGAGCTGGGCCAGCACAGACAGGAATTGGACACTCCCAGAAAAGGAGAAGGAAAGGGCAGAGGAGCTGGGCCAGCACATACAGTTAATGGATACTTCCAGAAGAGGATAAGGAAAGGGTAGAGGAGCTGGGCCAGCACAGACAGGAATCGGACACTCCCAGGTGAGGGTAAGGAAAGGGTAGAGGAGCTGGGCCAGCACAGACAGGAATTGGACACTCCCAGAAGAGGATAAGGAAAGGGCAGAGGAGCTGGGCCAGCACAGACAGTAATTGGACACTCCCAGAAGAGGATAAGGAAAGGGCAGAGGAGCTGGGCCAGCACAGACAGGAATTGGACACTCCCAGAAGAGGATAAGGAAAGGGCAGAGGAGCTGGGCCAGCACAGACAGTAATTGGACACTCCCAGAAGAGGATAAGGAAAGGGCAGAGGAGCTGGGCCAGCACAGACAGGAATTGGACACTCCCAGAAGAGGATAAGGAAAGGGTAGAGGAGCTGGGCCAGCACAGACAGTAATTGGACACTCCCAGAAGAGGATAAGGAAAGGGTAGAGGAGCTGGGCCAGCACAGACAGGAATTGGACACTCCCAGAAGAGGGGAAGGAAAGGGCAGAGGAGCTGGGCCAGCACAGACAGTAATTGGACACTCCCAGAAGAGGAGAAGGAAAGGGCAGAGGAGCTGGGCCAGCACAAACAGTTAATGGATACTTTCAAAAGAGGATAAGGAAAGGGTAGAGGAGCTGGGCCAGCACAGACAGGAATTGGACACTCCCAGAAGAGGATAAGGAAAGGGCAGAGGAGCTGGGCCAGCACAGACAGGAATTGGACACTCCCAGAAGAGGATAAGGAAAGGGCAGAGGAGCTGGGCCAGCACAGACAGTAATCGGACACTCCCAGAAGAGGATAAGGAAAGGGCAGAGGAGCTGGGCCAGCACAGACAGTAATAGGAAACTCCCAGAAGAGGGGAAGGAAAGGGCAGAGGAGCTGGGCCAGCACAGACAGTAATTGGACACTCCCAGAAGAGGATAAGGAAAGGGTAGAGGAGCTGGGCCAGCACAGACAGGAATTGGACACTCCCAGAAGAGGATAAGGAAAGGGCAGAGGAGCTGGGCCAGCACAGACAGGAATTGGAAACGCCCAGAAGAGGGGAAGGAAAGGGCAGAGGAGCTGGGCCAGCACAGACAGTAATCGTACACTCCCAGAAGAGGGGAAGGAAAGGGTAGAGGAGCTGGGCCAGCACAGACAGGAATTGGACACTCCCAGAAGAGGGGAAGGAAAGGGCAGAGGAGCTGGGCCAGCACAGACAGTAATCGTACACACCCAGAAGAGGATAAGGAAAGGGTAGAGGAGCTGGGCCAGCACAGACAGGAATTGGACACTCCCAGAAGAGGGAAGGAAAGGGCAGAGGAGCTGGGCCAGCACAGACAGGAAGGAACTCCCAGAAGAGGGGAAGGAAAGGGCAGAGGAGCTGGGCCAGCACAGACAGTAATCGACACTCCCAGAAGAGGATAAGGAAAGGGCAGAGGAGCTGGGCCAGCACAGACAGGAATTGGAAACGCCCAGAAGAGAAGGAAAGGGCAGAGGAGCTGGGCCAGCACAGACAGGAATTGGACACTCCTAGAAGAGGGAAGGAAAGGGCAGAGGAGCTGGGCCAGCACAGACAGGAATTGGACACTTAGAAGAATAAGGAAAGGGTAGAGGAGCTGGGCCAGCACAAACAGTTAATGGATACTTTCAGAAGAGGCCTATGGCGGGCGAGGAGGAAAGGGGGTTGTGCCGGGAAATCTATTTTTTTCTGGATAGGGGACATTACAAGTGGAGATTTTTTTTTTATGGAGAATAAAAATAAAAAACACTGCAAAAAGGATTGAAAATCTTTTATAAAAACTTCTTATTGGGAATAAATGTGACGAGTTTATAAAGTAAATGTTAGAAATTGACTTTTATTTTTATGAAGTTTTTACAAGAAATTGATATTTTGTAACAAGAAAAAGTTTTGCTTCAATGTAAATAAATATTTCACCATGGAAACAAAATATGCGTTTTGCGGGATTGGATAAACACTTCCTTCCCGGGGGGGGGGGCACTTCCACCCCCCTCCTGCCCAGGCCTATTCTCAGCTTCCGGCGCTCTCACTCTTTGAATGACAATTACTCAGTCATGTGACTCTTGACATTCATTTTTTGTCCTTTTTCCCCACACAAAGGCCCAGATTCACAGAGAGTTGGGCGCACATTACGCCGCCGTAGCGCAATCGCCGTACGCCGGCACGGCGCGGAGAGGCAAGCACTGCATTCAGCAAACTATTGCTTCCAACGCTGCGTCGGCGTGGCGTATTTTTCGAAGGCGCAGGCCGGCGTAAGTGGAAGCATGCTGTGGGAGCATGCTGTTTCGATGACATCATAAGGGGGCGGGGTCACCCGGTGAAACCATCTGGTGGCTCTGCCCCTTTGCTTATTTAGGGGCAGAGCTGTCTTTCAGCAGGAGGCAAACATCAGTGCAGGGTTATTTATTTTTTCGATCGGAATCCGCGGCCGTCGTCCATCGTGATTGACGGATTTACTTTGTGAACAATTTTTTTTACATTTCAGAATTTTTGAGTTCCGAACTTTCTAATTTCCGAAATGACAAAGTCTGAAATTCTGAATACATTTTTGGAATTTGGAAAATAAAATTTTTTGGAAAATTAAAATTTTTGGAAAATTAAAATTTTTGGAAAATTAAAATTTTTGGAAAATTAAAATTTTTGGACAATTTAAAATTTTGGAAAATTTAAAATTTTGGAAAATTTAAAATTTTGAAAAATTTAAAATTTTGGAAAATTTAAAATTTTGGAAAATTTAAAATTTTGGAAAATTTAAAATTTTGGAAATTATGGAAATTTCAGAAATGCATAAATGTAAAAATTCTACATTTTGTAAATTCGGATATTTGAAATTTCGGATATTTGAAATTTCGGATATTTGACATTTCGGATATTTGACATTTCGGATATTTGAAATTTCGGATATTTGACATTTCGGATATTTGACATTTCGGATATTTGAAATTTCGGATATTTGAAATCTCCGAAATTTGAAATTTCTGAAATTTTCGAAATTACTAATTCGGAAGATCTAAATTTTCGGAAATGCGGATATTTGAAATCTCGGATATTTGAAATCTCGGATATTCGAAATTTCCGAAGTTTGAAATTTCCGAAGTTTGAAATTTCCGAAATTTGAAATTTCCGAAAATTGACATTTCCGAAATTTGAAATATCCGAAATTTGAAAATTTTAATTTTGGAAATTCAAAATTTTCGGAAATTCAAAATTTCGGAAATTCAAAATTTCGGAAATTCTAAAATTCTAATTTTCTGAATTTTCGAATTTACAAATTTCTGAACTACCGATGTTCAGAATTTTTATCTCCCTGAAGATTTTTGAATTTCCGAATTTCCGATTCTTTGAATTTTCGAATTTCCGAAAAAAGCTAAAAAATGTATGAAACGAAAAACGAACACATTTTTCGGCAGTGCACATGTCTACTGGCAATTCTTTGGTTTATATTCTGCTGTCAGCGGGGGGAACCCGTCCCACTGACAGCAGATGGGTCGTGGTTGTCAAGGACAAGGTTGTCAAGGTTGCTTTCACTGCTAAAATACGGCATCACTTCCTAAAATATTAATTTCTAGAAACTAGAAACGGAATGGGGAGTTTATCAACAAAGCCATGTGACCCCTGATTTCAATGCCAAAATCCTGGTCACATGACTTTGTCTTCAAGTAAAATAAACACCTGAAGCCAAATTCGATGGAACTTTAGCGAGGGTGAAATTGGTCCTAGACCTAGACCTAGCCCTAGAGGGGGCGTGCCTGGCACGGAGGAGGCGGAGTATTCCTCTTTGTACGGTTTGGCTCACCTTTTCCAGCAGGTAGTTGTTGATGTGTCCCCCGGTTGGGTCCCCCTTGAAGTCAAAGTTGATGTCCATGTATTTGCCGAATCTACTGGAGTTGTCGTTCCGGTTGGTTTTGGCGTTTCCGAAAGCTTCGAGGACGCAGTTGGATTTCAAGAGAACGTTCTTCACCCTGGAGAGGATTGGTAGTATGGTTAAGGGTTGGTAGCAAGCAGGCTTCTTCTATCTGGGGCTGAACCGGTGGAGATAACCAATGATGGAAGTTCTTGAGGCGCTCGGAGGACAACCTCCTAGGAGTGTCCAGCTCGGTGGCGGTGCGTCCATAGAGAGCGCAGGAGCGCCGCCCCCCTCTCTCCTGCCCCCTGTCAAACACCAATAGATAGATTCATGCATTGCACTGCACCGCCGCTGGTTTTTAGCCTATTTTCTCTCCAGGTTAAATGTTCTTCCCAAAATAAAAATAGAAACTACAACATTATGGCCACAACTTGGCGATAACAATCATAGTGAATAAGTATTTATTTCCTGTGATCGTCAGCTCCATCTAGTGTTCATCATGCAGTATTTTCACTCTATAAAGAAAAGTTTGACCTGGAGAGAAAATAACCAAAAAATATAAAAAATGTCCCCCATCTTTAAGGGGTGTATTTAAAAAAAAAAATGTACAACGCTACTTGTCCTGTGAAACTGGGCACTGTTTTATGTTTGTTTTTTTCTTCAGGAAGATAAATATGTATATAAAAAATAATAATAATATCATTATAGATGTATTAATATCTAATGTACTGTATATATATATGACGTTTATTGTATTATTTTTGTTTTATTTTTTATTACGTTTTATATATAGTACAGATATAGAGAAACTTTAAAAGCCAAGGGCCAGATTCAGATACACTTAATATCGCGCTGCGTAATCGAAATACTCTACGCCGCCGTACTTTACCAGGCTCTACACCGAATCCTGGTAGATTTTTGCCCGTACGCTACGGCGGCGTAGTCTTATTTCTCGCCGCGTAATCGAAATACACGATTGGGGGGCGTGAAGCATTTAAATTAGGCGCGTCCCCGCGGCGATCGAACTGCGCATGCTCCGTTCAGAAATTTCCCGCCGTGCATTGCGCGAAATCACGTCGTTACGTCATTCGTTGTTTGAGTAGCGTCGTTTACGGACATTCCTATTCCCGGACGACTTACGTAAAAAATAATAAAAGACGTCGGAAAACGTAGAAATTCGACGCGGGAACGACCGCCATACTTAACACGGGCTGTCTAATATTAGAGCAGCAAAAAGCTGGTATAGTGTCACGCAAAAAAAAAGAGGACTAAAGGTGCCGTAAGAGATTGCGAATGAAGATCGTCATTTCTGGGATCGCCGGCAAAAGCTCATTAGCATACCCCGACGCGGAAAACGACGGGAACTCCACCCAGTGGCCGCAATTTTATTGCAGCGTAGATCCGAAGGCGTACGAACACGTAATCCAGTCGAATTGAAGCCCGCAGCCGTCTATTCATGGTTTGAGGTTTTCGACTAGCTAGAAAACGCGCGTAATTTGAAATTACTCCAGTCTAACACCAGTTACACAGGCGTAAGGGCTCCGTGAATCTGGCCCCAAAACTTCAGACGATTGAAGTAAATCTGATAAAGATCGGAAGTAAAACTCGTAGTCTGGAGGTGTAAAAAAAATTGAAGTGAATAAACATTTTGGTCCACCGAATAGTGCACATGATGAGGAAGAGGCATGTAAGTATTAGAAATGAGTCGTGTGGTTACCCTCAGTGAGGATGGGGGCCGCTGTACTCAAGAAGTGGGGACGGCTCTGACTGTCACTTCTGAGTCATTACATTGTAGCCGGCTGAAGTCATCCAATGGTAGTCTGTGTTTCGCTTCAGTATCATACATGGTAGTCATTTCCTAAGACGTATATCATACTTGTGAAAACTATTTCTCTTCTTTCATTTCTCTCTGAAGTGTTTGGGACTTTTCTGTCTTGACAAGAAATTATTATTGGTTGGCCTCCCTGGACAGTAGGTTCCTACTGCCACTTAGGAACATTAGTCCCTAAGCTATGACCAAGACCTCTCTACCTTGACATGATGGCCAAGATTTATTTACTTTGACACAATGGTCAAGATCTATCTACCTTAATATGATGGTCAGGACCTATCTACCTTGACATGATCACCAAGATCTATCTACCTTTATATGATGGCCAAAATGTATCTACCTTTACATGATGGCCAAGATCTACCTACCTTGACATGATGGCCAAGATCTACCTACCTTGACATGATGGCCAAGATATATCTACCTTCACATAATCACCAAGATCTATCTACCTTTAAATGATGTCCAAAATGTATCTACCTTGACATGATGGCCAAAATATATCTACCTTGACATAATGGCCAAGATCTATCTACCTTGAAGTGATGGTCAAGAACTATCTATTTTGACATGATGGCCAAGATCTATCTACCTTGATGTGATGGCCAAGAGCTATCTACTTTGACGTGATGGCCAAAATATATCTACCTTGACATGGTCACCAAGATCTATCTACCGTTACATGGTGGCCAAAATGTATCTACCTTCACATGACAGCCAAGATCTATCTACCTTTACATGATGGCCAAGATCTATCTGTCTTGACGTGATAGCCAAGACCTATCTACCTTGCCATGATGGCCAAGATATATCTACCTTCACATGATCACCAAGATCTATCTACCTTTACATGATGTCCAAAATGTATCTACCTTTACATGATGGCCAAGATCTACCTACCTTGACATGATGGTCAAGACCTATCTACCTTGCCATGATGGCCAAGATATATCTACCTTCACATAATCACCAAGATCTATCTACCTTTACATGATGTCCAAAATGTATCTACCTTGACATGATGGTCAACACCTATCTACCTTGACATGATGGCCAAAATATATCTACCTTGACATAATCACCAAGATCTATCTACCTTTACATGATGTCCAAAATGTATCTACCTTGACATGATGGTCAACACCTATCTACCTTGACATGATGGCCAAAATATATCTACCTTAACATAATTGCCAAGATCTATCTACCTTGAAGTGATGGTCAAGAACTATCTATTTTGACATGATGGCCAAGATCTATCTACCTTGATGTGATGGCCAAGAGCTATCTACTTTGACGTGATGGCCAAAATATATCTACCTTGACATGATCACCAAGATCTATCTACCGTTACATGGTGGCCAAAATGTATCTACCTTCACATGACGGCCAAGATCTATCTACCTTGACATGATGGCCAAGATTTATTTACTTTCACATAATGGTCAAGATCTATCTACCTTGACATGATGGCCAAGACATACTGTTTCTATGAATGACACCTCCACAGCTGGGTTATTTTAGGGCAGTCTCTCTTCTACTTCCTCTCCAGTCTTCAGTAGAGGGAAATATTGATAGCTGGATCTGTCCCATGTCCAGTCCCCCTCCATCCCTTTTAAGACGGTGATCATGTTCTCTATATGAAGGTCATAATTTGAGATGTTCCAAGGCCACATAGATTTCTTCTTGATCTTGTGCTATGAATGGAAGAAAGCCTGGCCAGGTCACTTCCGTCATTCACCAAAATATAATATGATTAATATGATAATTCAAGTTTTTCCTTCTTGGGTGGGTGTCTAGTACTGCATAACTCTATATCTGAAGAACCTCTTGAAATCACAAAACCCTGTTATGAAAAACTTCACAAATTTGCCCAGGCTTCCCAGGAGTAAGTGAGCGCTGACATCCCACCATGTTTTCCAGTGACAGCAGACTTACCTTTCCACCTCCTCTCTCTGGGTGGGGTTGGTGATGGCGGCAATGTATTGCATGATGTATTTGCTGGCCTCTGTCTTCCCAGCTCCACTCTCTCCTGCAGGGGAAAGAACACACAAGGGGTCAGCTTCTGTTCAGGGAAAAACCGCGTTCAGCTGTTTTAGGCTAAAATTGGCTCTGACCAGCTTTTGGCGCCAGGGTCGGGACAAGGGATGGGCAGGAGGGGAAGCTGACCCAGGCGCTGCTGTGGGGGGGGGGATCACACTCTGCTTCAGCATGTCACAGTACATGTTGGAATACTACCCTGCGGCCCAGTCTCTGAAGGGAGGGGATCATGCTCTGCTTCAGTATGTCACAGTACATGTCAGAATTCATGTTTCCCTCAATGATCTGTAGCCCCCCATTGCCGGCAGCACTCGTGCAGGCCCAGACCATGACACTCCCACCACCATGCCTGACTGTAGACAAGACACACTTGTCTTTGTCCTCCTCATCCGGTTACCACCAAACACGCCTGACACCATCTGACACCAAATACCTTTATCTTGTCTCATTAGACCACAGGACATGGTTCCAGTAACCCATGTCCTTAGTCTGCTTGTCTTCCGCAAACTGTTTACGGCTCTTTCTTGTGCATCATCTTTAGAAGAGGCTTCCTTCTGGGACAACAGCCATGCAGACCAATTTGATGCAGTGTGTGGCGTATGGGCTAACTCCCACCCCTTCAACCTCTGCAGCAATGCTGGCAGCACTCATATGTCTATTTTCCATAGACAACCTCTGGATATGACGCTGAGCACGGGACCTCAACTTCTTTGGTGGACCATGGCGAGGCCTGTTCTGAGGGGAACCAATCCTGTTATACCGCTGTATGGTCTTGGCCACCGTGCTGCAGATCAGTTTCAGGGTCTTGCCGATCTTCTTATACCCCGGCCATCTTTAGGCCGAGACCTTGCAACACTAACAAGTCACATGACACCAGGGAGGCAAAATGGCTAATTGGGAATTTGGACATTTTCACTTAGGGGTGTGCTCACTTTTGTTGTGATTTAGACATTAATGGCTGTGTGTTGAGTTATTTTGAGGGGACAGCACATTTGCACTGTTATACAAGCTTTACACTCACTACACAAGATTGTAGCAAAGTGTCATTTCTTGTCACATGAAAAGATAGAATAAAATATTTACAAAAATGTGAGGGGTGTACTCACGTTTGTGAGATACTGTACCTTGACATGATGGCCAAGATCTATCTACCTTGATGTGATGGCCAAGATCTATCTACCTTGATGTGATGGCCAAGATCTATCTACCTTGATGTGATGGCCAAGATCTATCTACCTTGATGTGATGGCCAAGATCTATCTACCTTGATGTGTTGGCCAAAGCCTATTTGCCTTGACAAGATTGCCAAAATCTATCTGCCTTGACAAGATGGCCGAGACCTATCTACCTTGATGTGACGGCCCAGATCTATCTACCTTGACATGATGGCCAAGACCTATCTGCCTTGACATGATAGCCAAGATCTGTCTAACTTGACATGATAGCCAAGACTTATCTACCTTGATGTGATGGCCATGATCTATCTGCCTTGATAAGATGGCCAAGGCATTTCTGCCCTTTACAAGATCACCAAGATTGATCTGCCTTGACATGATGGCCAATACTTATCTACCTTGATGTGATGGCCAAGATCTATCTGCTTTGACATGATGGCCAAGGCCAATCTACCTTGATGTGATGGCCAAGGCCTATTTGCCTTGACAAGATTGCCAAGATCTATCTGCCTTAACACGATGTCCGAGACATATTTACCTTGATGTGATGGCCAAGATCTATCTGCCTTGACATGATGGCCAAGACCTATCTGTCTTGACGTGATGGCCAAGACCTATCTACCTTGATGTGACACCAAGGCCTTTCTGCCCTGACAAAATGACCAAGATCTACCTGCCTTGACGTGATGGCCAAGACCTTTTTGCCTTGACGTGATGGCCAAGATCTATCTGCCTTGACGTGATGGCCAAGATCTATCTGCCTTGACGTGATGGCCAAGATCTGTCTACCTTTACATGATGGCCAAGATCTTGGCCAAGCTGTTCTTAAGAACCTGCAGTGCAAGGATCTCCCTGCTTTTGAGCCTGGTAGCCTCAGGAGAATTGGAGTGATATTTGGTGATGTCACTACTGTACTGTTCACTGTTCTCCTTGCCGGAGAGGAAGCTATACCTGAAAAACTGCAGTGAAAAACTGCAAGGAACCCCACCATACATCAGTTCACAAAAGCAAAGCAACCACCAACACAGAGACAGACAGTGCAGAACAAGGCATAGTTAGTCAGTAATGGGGACAATATCAGCTGTGGGGGGTCCACAGGAAATTCTGGTGACTCGGCAGCATTCACAAAACAGGTCTTCTTTAAGCCACCCGTAAAATACATAAGTGACCCCTGTTGACTTCCATGCTGCATATAAATTGCAATTTCTTATACATGCTGGTGAGTCTTCTAATAGTGATTCCCAGTTACAGTCTACCTGAGATAACGATGCACGTGTCCTTCGCCCGGCGTTTCATGGCCTTGTATGCCGCGTCAGCAACGGCGTACAGGTGCGGCGGCCTCTCGTACAGCTCTCTCCCGCGGTAATATTCGATCATTTCTTTCCCATACAGATCCATGGATTTATACGGGTTTACGGACACCACCACTTCTCCGATGTATGTGTAGATTCTCCCGCGCTCAAACCTGCAGACAAGAAATGGCAAATGAGCATTGAGGGAACCAAAGACTATAAATAATAAGAGTCACAGGGAAAATTAAGATATTGGAGATAAAATCCCTCTCGTACCCGTACGTGTGCCCCCATACCAAGTGGTTTGTTATGTAGGCACCTGGAAGGGGGAGAAGCAGAGAGCGCTAGACATGTGCAATTTGTTTAGTTCCAAATTAATTTTTTTTCAATTTCCGAAATCTCGGAAATGTGAAAATGTGAAATTTTGATATTGGAAAATTTCGACATTCGTAAATTCGAAATTTCGGAAATTCGATATTTCGGAAATTCGATATTTCGGAAATTCGATATTTTCAGAAATTCAAGATTTCGGAAATTCAAAATTTTGGAGATTAGAAAATCAGAAATTAGAAAATTCCAAATTAGAAAATTCGAAAACCTGAAAATTTGGAAGGAACTAATAAAGAGGGTCCAACCTGCTACTAGCAAGGGGAACCTAATAAAGGGGGTTCAACTTGCTACTAGAAAGGGGGACCTAATTAGGGCTTTTTTTAGGTGCAGAAACTCCCTTTTTCTGAGTCACCTCTTGTGTCCACCCCCTACCCACCTCCAAGCACCATACATTGGTTTCACCCCCTACCCACCTCTGAGCACCATTTCTTGGTTCCACCTCTGAGGCACCATTCTTTTGTTCCACCCCCTCCCCACCTCCGAGCACTATTGCTTGGTTCCAACCCCTACCCACCTCTGAGCACTATCTCTTGGTTCCACCCCCTACACACCTCCAAGCATCATTCATTGGTTTCACCCCCTACCCACCTCTGATCACCATTTCTTGGTTCCACCTCCGAGGCACCATTCTTTTGTTCCACCCCCTCCCCACCTCCGAGCACCATTCCTTTTCTCCATCCCCTACCGACCTCCGAGCACCATTCCTTGGTTCCACTCCCTACCCAGCTCCAAGCACCATTCATTGGTTCCAACCCCCTACCCACCTCCGAGCACTATTCCTTGGTTCCAACCCCTACCCACATCCGAGCACTATCTCTTGGTTCCACCCCCTACCCACCTCTAAGCACCATTCATTGGTTTCACTCCCTACCCACCTCCGAGTAACGTTTCTTGATTCCACTCCTTACCCACCTCCGAGCAACGTTTCTTGGTTCCACCCCATACCCACCTCCGAGCACCATTACATACATTCAGAGCTGGAGGTGGCGGAACTGCGTTCCCCCGCGTTCCTGCTGAAAAAAAGCCCTGGACATAATATAGGGGGTCCAACCCGCTACTAGCAAGGGGGACCTAATAAAGGGGGTCCAAACTCACTACTAGCAAGGGGGACCTAATAAAGGGGGTCCAAACCCACTACTAGCAAGGGGGACCTAATAAAGGGGGTCCAACCCTCTACTAGCAAGGGGGACCTAATAAAGGGGGTCCAACTTGCTACTAGCAAGGGAGACCTAATAAAGGGGGTCCAACCCGCTACTAGCAAGGAGGACCTAATAAAGTCTCCGGTGACGGTATAGTGCCACCATCTGCTGTGGTGCAGCACACCAGAAGCGGCTGTAAGGAATACCGTGACACTGTGTTTTGATTGTTTCTAGATAAGACTGGTGGTGATGGTTCTCGGGAAGTGACGTCATTCACGGGAGGCTGCACTGCGGTCACTTTGTGGTCGGTTCAGACTGAGCAACCTGCAAAACCGATCTTATTTTCCTGAGAGCTGAATGTCCCATGATCCTCTGCGGCAGCGTCATGTACGCTCTGCGGCAAAATATCTTTAAAAATAAGATGGTTCTTCTACAATGGTTACATTATGTGACCGGCCCCACCGGCCCCGGCAATAGAGGAACTGGGTGAAAGTTTTCCTGAGTCACCAGTGATTGGCTCATCCTGCGGTGTCACCAGTGGGGGGGCCACTCAGGAAATGTCTCACTCTTATCTTCAGACCTCGGACTGCATCTCCTTCTGCCAGCTGGGCAATCGTCTGCTTCCTGCAGATGTTATATCATCTGCCCCGCCCCACCCTTCTACAGAACACCATCCACCCCACTCCACCCTTCTACCCTTCTACAGAACCCCATCCACCCCACTCCACTCCACCCCACTCCACTCTTCTACAGAACCCCATCCACCCCACTCCACTCCACCCCACTCCACCCTTCTACAGAACCCCATCCACCCCACTCCACTCCACCCCACTGCACCCTTCTACAGAACCCCATCCACCCCACTCAACCCTTCTACAGAACACCATCCACCCCACTCCACCCTTCTACAGAACACCATCCATCCCACTCCACCCTACTCTACCCTTCTACAGAACCCCATCCACCCCACTCCACCCTTCTACAGAACACCATGCACCCCACTCCACCCTTCTACAGAACACCATCCACCCCACTCCACCCTTCTACACTTCTACAGAACCCCATCCACCCCACTCCACTCCACCCCACTCCACTCTTCTACAGAACCCCATCCACCCCACTCCACTCCACCCCACTCCACCCTTCTACAGAACCCCATCCACCCCACTCCACCCCACCCCACTGCACCCTTCTACAGAACACCATCCACCCCACTCCACCCTTCTACAGAACACCATCCATCCCACTCCACCCTACTCTACCCTTCTACAGAACCCCATCCACCCCACTCCACCCTTCTACAGAACACCATGCACCCCACTCCACCCTTCTACAGAACACCATCCACCCCACTCCACCCTTCTACACTTCTACAGAACCCCATCCACCCCACTCCACTCCACCCCACTCCACTCTTCTACAGAACCCCATCCACCCCACTCCACTCCACCCCACTCCACCCTTCTACAGAACCCCATCCACCCCACTCCACTCCACCCCACTGCACCCTTCTACAGAACCCCATCCACCCCACTCAACCCTTCTACAGAACACCATCCATCCCACTCCACCCTACTCTACCCTTCTACAGAACCCCATCCACCCCACTCCACCCTTCTACAGAACACCATCCATCCCACTCCACCCTACTCTACCCTTCTACAGAACCCCATCCACCCCACTCCACCCTACTCTACCCTTCTACAGAACCCCATCCACCCCACTCCACCCTTCTACAGAACCCCATCCACCCCGCTCCACCCTTCTACAGAACACCATCCACCCCACTCCACCCTTCTACAGAACACCATCCACCCCACTCCACCCTTCTACCCTTCTACAGAACCCCATCCACTCCACTCCACCCCACTCCACCCTTCTACAGAACCCCATCCACCCCGCTCCACCCTTCTACAGAACACCATCCACCCCACTCTACCCCATTCCACCCTTTTACAGAACACCATCCACCCCACTCCACTCTACTCCACTCTCTACAGAACACCATCCACCCCACTCCACTCTACTCCACTCTCTACAGAACACCATCCACCCCACTCCACCCTACTCCACCCTTCTACAGAACCCCATCCACCCCACCCCACTCCACCCTTCTACAGAACCCCATCCACCCCACCCCACTCCACCCTACTCCACCCTTCTACAGAACCCCATCCACCCCACCCCACTCCACCCTACTCCACCCTTCTACAGAACCCCATCCACCCCACCCCACTCCACCCTACTCCACCCTTCTACAGAACCCCATCCACCCCACCCCACTCCACCCTACTCCACCCTTCTACAGAACCCCATCCACCCCACCCCACCCCACTCCACCCTACTCCACCCTTCTACAGAACCCCATCCACCCCACCCCACTCCACCCTACTCCACCCTTCTACAGAACCCCATCCACCCCACTCCACCCCATTCCACCCTTCTACAGAACCCCATCCACCCCACTCTACCCCATTCCACCCTTTTACAGAACACCATCCACCCCACTCCACCCTACTCCACCCTTCTACAGAACCCCATCCACCCCACTCTACCCCATTCCACCCTTTTACAGAACACCATCCACCCCACTCCACCCTTCTACAGAACCCCATCCACTCCACCCCACTCCACCCATCTACAGAACACCATCCACCCCACTCCACCCCATTCCACCCTTCTACAGAACCCCATCCACCCCACTCCACCCTACTCCACCCTTCTACAGAACCCCATCCACCCCACTCTACCCCATTCCACCCTTTTACAGAACACCATCCACCCCACTCCACCCTTCTACAGAACCCCATCCACTCCACCCCACTCCACCCATCTACAGAACACCATCCACCCCACTCCACCCCATTCCATCCTTCTACAGAACCCCATCCACCCCACTCCACCCTACTCCACCCTTCTACAGAACCCAATCCACTCCACCCCACTCCACCCATCTACAGAACACCATCCATCCCACTCCACCCCATTCCACCCTTCTACAGAACCCCATCCACCCCACTCCACCCTTCTACAGAACCCCATCCACCCCACTCCACCCTTCTACAGAACCCCATCCACCCCACTCCACCCATCTACAGAACACCATCCATCCCACTCCACCCCATTCCACCCTTCTACAGAACCCCATCCACCCCACTCCACCCTTCTACAGAACCCCATCCACCCCACTCCACCCTTCTACAGAACCCCATCCACCCCACCCCACTCCACCCATCTACAGAACCCCATCCACCCCATTCCACCCTTTTACAGAACACCATCCACCCCACTCCACCCTTCTACAGAACCCCATCCACCCCACCCCACTCCACCCCACTCCACCCATCTACAGAACCCCATCCACCCCACTCCACCCTACTCCACCCTTCTACAGAACCCCATCCACCCCACCCCACTCCACCCCACTCCACCCATCTACAGAACCCCATCCACCCCACTCCACCCTTCTACAGAACACCATCCACCCCACTCCACCCTTCCACAGAACGCCATCCACCTCACTCCACCCCACTCCACCCTTCTACAGAACCCCATCCACCCCACTCCACCCTTCTACAGAACACCATCCACCCCACTCCACCCTTCCTATTCAGGTGTCCGCCCCCTTTTGGGGCACCTAAATTACAGCAGTGGGGGTGTTTTTAGGAAGGACCCGATCAGAGCCATCGGCTCTAATAGGCGAGCAAAATTGTGAGAGGCGGGCGCAACGCTGTGCTGTTCACTTCTCACTCAGCTGTATGTTAGTACAGCGAAGGAATCCACTTTGCTAACATTGAACCATTTGGCAACATTTGGGGCACAGTGGCAGCACTTGGGGCACAGTGGCAACATTTGGGGCACAGTGACAGCACCTGGGGTACAATGGCAGCACCTGGGGTACAATGGCAGCACCTGGGGTACAATGGCAGCACATGGGGTACAATGGCAACACTTGGGGCATAGTGGCAGCACTTAAGGCACAGTGGCAACATTTGGGACACAATGGAAACACTTGCAGTGGATGGTGTCAGTAGAGCAGTGGATGGTGTCAGTAGAGCAGTGGATGGTGTCAGTAGAGCAGTGGACGGTGTCAGTAGGGCAGTGGACGGTGTCAGTAGGGCAGTGGACGGTGTCAGTAGGGCAGTGGACGGTGTCAGTAGAGCAGTGGACGGTGTCAGTAGAGCAGTGGACGGTGTCAGTAGGGCAGTGGACGGTGTCAGTAGGGCAGTGGACGGTGTCAGTAGGGCAGTGGACAGTGTCAGTAGGGCAGTGGACAGTGTCAGTAGGGCAGTGGACAGTGTCAGTAGAGCAGTGGACGGTGTCAGTAGAGCAGTGGACGGTGTCAGTAGAGCAGTGGACGGTGTCAGTAGAGCAGTGGACGGTGTCAGTGGGGCAGTGGACGGTGCCAGTGGGGCAGTGGACGGTGCCAGTGGGGCAGTGGACGGTGTCAGTAGGGCAGTGGACGGTGTCAGTAGAGCAGTGGATGGTGTCAGTAGAGCAGAGGACGGTGTCAGTAGAGCAGTGGATGGTGTCAGTAGGGCAGTGGATGGTGTCAGTAGGGCAGTGGACGGTGTCAGTAGGGCAGTGGACGGTGTCAGTAGGGCAGTGGACGGTGTCAGTAGAGCAGAGGACAGTGTCAGTAGGGCAGTGGACGGTGTCAGTAGGGCAGTGGACGGTGTCAGTAGGGCCGATATTTGTCCTGGGCAGGAAGGGGGGTGGGAGTTTCCCGGTATTGAAGGGGTTACGTACCAAGAAAGAAATATCAGGCCGTGTACACACGACCGAGGTTCTCGCTGGAAACCAGCGAGAACCTCGCTGGAAGCTGCATTCCAGCGAGGACCTCGGCCGTGTGTACGCTCTCGGCGAGCTTCCCGTCGGGAAGCCCGTCGAGCAGAAATAGAGAGCACGCTCTCTATTTGCTCGACGACCCGCCTGGAAGAATGGCTGGTTGCCATTCCCGACGGGCGGGTCGCCGATTTCGACGGCCGGCAGGGAACCTCGACGGGCGGAACGATGTGTTCTGCCCGTCGAGGTTCTCTGCCGTGTGTACACGGCCTCAGTATAAAATCATCTCCTTCCATTGAAGATAATTTCACCCGCAAACCGCCGATCTCTATGTGATATCAGGAGACCGATCGGTGTGATAAAAGTGGGCGGAACACCCGCCGGACCCGCCCCTGCCTGTCATCTCCCGCGGATAAGAACAGCTTCATGATCCAGGAAATACTAAATAACAAATGATAATGATGTGACTGTTTACAAACAACGTCTATTATTTGGGAAACAATGTAACAGGAAAGTGAAAGTGATGAGATGTGCTGACCAAAGGATACCGAGGTCACCAAACCACCGAAGTCTGTCCCAGGTTTCACCGTTTTCTCTTCCCCCCTGTTTTCTCCCACACCCCTCTTTTTGCATATTCTTTTGGGGCCACAAACTGAAAAAAAAAACATCAAACGTAGCCACTGACCCCATCAATTGCTGCCAGTGTGCCCATCACTTGCCACCTCTGTGCCCAATCAATTGCCACCGGTGTACCCCATCAATTGCTGCCACTGTGCCCCATAAATTACTGCCAGTGTGCCCCATAAATTGCTACCAATGTGCCCAATAAATTTCTTCCAGTGTGCCCCATCAATTTCTGCCAGTGTGCCCCATCAATTCCCACCACTGTGCCCAATTAATTGCCTCCAGTGTGCCCCATCAATTGCCGCCAGTATGCCCCATCAATTCCCACCACTGTGCCCATCAATTTCTGCCAGTGTGCCCCATCAAATGCTGACAGTGTGCCCATCAATTGCCGCCATTGTGCCCCAGTAACCACTTCCCGACTGCCGCATGTACATATACGTCGACAGAATGGCACGTACAGGCAGATGGGCGTATATTTACGTCCCTGCCTTTGCGCGGGTCGGGGGTCCGATCGGGAAACCGCGGGGGGCGATCCGGGACGAGGGCGCGGCTATTCGAAAATGACAATGGTCCCAAAATTGTGTCAAAATTGTCCGATGTGTCCGCCATAATGTCGCAGTCACGGAAAAAACCCGCTGATCGCCGCCATTAGTAGTAAAAAAAAATAATAATAAAAATGCAATAAAACTATCCCCTATTTTGTAAACGCTATAAATTTTGCGCAAACCAACCGATAAACGTTTATTGCGATTTTTTTTAACAAAAATAGGTAGAAGAATACGTATCGGCCTAAACTGAGGGAAATTTTTTTTTTATATATGTTTTTGGGGAATATTTATTATAGCAAAAAGTAAAAAAAATTGAATTTTTTTCAAAATTGTCGCTCTATTTTTGTTTATAGCGCAAAAAATAAAAATCGCAGAGGTGATCAGATACCACCAAAAGAAAGCTCTGTTTGTGGGAAGAAAAGGACGCCAATTTTGTTTGGGAGCCACGTCGCGCGACCGCGCAATTGTCTGTTAAAGCGACGCAGTGCCGAATTGTAAAAACGCCTTTGGGCATTTAGCAGCATATTGGTCCGGGGCTTAAGTGGTTAAATGCTGCCAGTGTGCCCCCCTCCCCGCCCGGCACTTACCTATATCGGTGCTGTCCTCCACACTCCGAGTCCTCCATGTGTTCTCCCGTCCTCTTCCCCTCATCTCTGCTATGATTGGACCCCTATCCAATCACAGCGCCTGTCGCTTCAGCCAATCAGGTAACAGGTTAACCAGTTCCGAGCACCTGATTGGCTGGCGGGTCAGTGTTAGGGAAGCGATTTATTCACTTCTCTAACACAACAAGCACAGCATTGCGCCCGCTGTTTTCTAAACAGGGGGTGGCAGCGGCGACCTTCATGCAATGCATAAATCTATCTATTGGTGATAGAGCGGTGCACCTGCGCCATCTATGGACGCATCGCCACTGCCCCCCCCCCCCCAACACATACATTTCTCCTTCCTTGGACCTACTGTTTTATGACAAAACCGTCCAGCACCCGAACTTGGGTGCAACCATCAGTATACAGCTTCCTCCAGTCTAGCCCCAGGAACCGGGTGTTATTATAGATGAATATTGCACCCAAGATACTAGACGACACTGGCTTAGGTGCAAACTGGAACTGGAACTCTTTATTGTAAAAACACAGAATATATAATGTGAAAGATCAGAGAAGAGTTTGATCAAATGACCTTAACCGATGCAAACATAGCTAAGAAACAGCCAATACAAAAACAGGAGAATGCTTGTAATCCAAAGCACTCTCATATCAAAGCGAGTTTACCCATAGAAGTCAATGTAAACAAAGATAAGGGCCCTTTCACACTGGTGAATTTTTCCCATGTTTATACCGCGTTTTTGCGGTAAAAATATCGCTATTAAAACGCTCCCCATGCCCTTCTCCATTGAAATGAATTAAAAAACGCGGTAAAAACGCAGTAAAACGCGGCAAAGTCGCGGTGTTTTGCCGCGATTTTAATCGCGGCAAAACACAGCGATTTTACCGCGTTTTTACCGTGTTTTTAATTCATTTCAATGGAGAGGGGCATGGGGGGCGTTTTAATAGCGCTATTTTTACCGCGAAAACACGGGAAAAACGCACCAATGTAAAAGGGCCCTAATTCTCATTGACTTCTATGGCATGCAATACCGCGTGTGGCCAGAGGTTGGGGGGGCGCCGGAGAGCCTCGGAAATGCTTGGGGGCGGCTCAACTGAGTATTTCCGAGTGATTCTGAGTATTTCCGAACGGCTCGGAACCGTTCCGAGCGTCACCGGCGCCCCCGCACCTCTGGCCAAATGCGGTACTGCACACCCAATTAGCTGAAATTCTGATGGTTTTGCAAGACAACACTCGCAAACCGAGTCAGTATTATTATTTTTTTTTTAAAGTTGCTCGTCTTTCAAAGTTGCTCGTCGACCGCGTTACTCGTAAACCTGAGGTTCCACTGTAGTATGCTAGTCCACATCTAACAACTAAAGGCTGACAGTGATCTAATTAACACAAACTCATTAACAAATAGTCACTTAAACAATCCTAGGTGCCCAAACCGATCGGCACCCAGCCCACAACCCTGGATATACAAAGTACATTACACATTATTATAATCATAAACACATAACACCCCCCAATGGTTCCATACCAAGGTAAAGTGGTCACTATAATAATCACATCCCTAAGGACTGATCAGACAGACAAAAACAATAGGTGACTCAATTAATAATGGGTATGCACACCTAGGAGGCACACAATGGGACAGACACATACAGTGATCCCACGCCACCTCAGACTGTCTGGCACCAGTATACAGCAGTCTATCTGTAAGAAAACTGCTGTGACGCGTCGGGCGCACACACGCAAATTCACATGCGCGCACTCGTTGGAGCACATCCACAGTCCCCATTGGCCAATTAAAAGGGTGCTCTGACTCCTGCTCGGTGCTGACTAGTCTTCAGCTGTTTCCTGCTCGATATCCGTTGCTGACCTGGCTTACCACTGACCTGACCTTAGATTCCCGACCTCGGCTTACTCCTGACCTCGCTCCTGTCTGGTGTCCATGTATCCCGCTGCCCAGGGCTGGACTGGGACAGAAATTTGGCCCTGGACTTCATCCAGACTGGCCCACTTAGATATGTCTCTCCCATGGCGGCCGGACAACTCCTGCACCCCCCCCGGCCCCACCCGAGCCCCCTCACCCCCTTCACTAGCCACTAGCCGTTCTACTTTATTAGAGTAGAACGGCTGGTACTGGTACTCTTATAGGCGGTACCAGTGGGGAAGCTAGACATTATTTCACCCGGGACAAAGAATCAGTTTGGTGCCCCCCCCCATGGGACAAGATTAGGCAGAAGTGAGAAACTTCCAGGCCATAGCTGTTGAGTGAGCTGTCTGTCCCCTCCCCCCATGCTCCTCTGTCGTCCCCCCTGCTCCTCTGGTCCTCTCCCTGCTTCTTTGTTACCCCCAGGTGAGCTCTGCAGGGAGGGAGAGACAGAGGAGCGGAGGGGGCGGCAGTAGGCTGTCACTGAAGCCGGCCCACTGAGCCATCGGCCCACCGGGAAACTCCCTGTAGTCCCAATGGCCAGTCCATCCCTGCCGCTGCCTGCTGGCCCTGGCTATCCTGCTGACCACGTTTCTATCTCCTGTTTGGCTCCACCTTACCTCCGAGTGCCTGTGCTGGCTGCCCCTCACCCCAGCACCAGTGGACACGGTGTGCTCCTGTCTTCAGACTTACATAAAAAAAAAAAAAATCTACGACTCCAGCCACAAGCTCTGCAATCAGCACCTACAGGCACTCTTGTTCCTCCTGTCCCATGGAGGTGCGTCCATAAGGGTCAGCACTGCCCCCTCTCTTCTGCCTCTCTCTCTCTCAACATAGATAGATTCATGAATCTATCCATGGTCACCGCTGCCGCCCCCTATTCAGGTGGGGAGAAGACATCGAGGAGCGTGGACATGGAGGACACAACTGTGACCTGCTGCGAGACAGATAAGTCCCGGGCGATGCACACTGGCAGCAATTGATGGGGCACAGTGGCAGAAATCATTGGGCACAGTAGCAGCAATTGATGGGCACACTGGTAGCAATTGATGGGCACAGTGGCAGCAATTGATGGGCACTGTGGCTATGTTTGAAGAGAACAGTGGCTGCGTTTGATGGCACAGTGGCTGCGTTTGATGGCACAGTGGCTGCGTTTGATGGCACAGTGGCTGCATTTGATGGGCACAGTGCCTGCATTTGATGGCACAGTGGCTGCGTTTGATGGCACAGTGGTGGCAATTTATGGGCACAGTGGCTGTGTTTGATGGCACAGTGGTGGAAATTTATGGGCACAGTGGCTGCGTTTGATGGCACAGTGGCTGCATTTGATGGGCACAGTGCCTGCATTTGATGGCACAGTGGCTGCATTTGATGGCACAGTGGTGGCAATTTATGGGCACAGTGGCTGTGTTTGATGGCACAGTGGTGGAAATTTATGGGCACAGTGGCTGCATTTGATGGCACAGTGGATGCCACAGTGGCAGCAGTTTATGGGCACAGTGGCTGCATTTGAAGGGCACAGTGGCTGCGTTTGAAGAGCACAGTGGCTGCGTTTGAAGGGCACAGTGGCTGCGTTTGATGGCACAGTGGCTGCATTTGATGGGCACAGTGCCTGCGCTTGATGGGTACAGTGACTGCGTTTGGCTGCATTTGATGGGCACAGTGGCTGCATTTGATGGCACAGTGGCTGCTTTTGATAGGCACAGTGGCAGTAATTTATGGGTACAGTGGCTGCGTTTGATGGGTACAGTGGCTGTGCTCGATGGGTACAGTGGCTGCATTTGATGGCACAGTGGCGGAAATTTATGGGTACAGTGGCTGCGTTTGATAGGCACAGTGGCAGTAATTTATGGGTACAGTGGCTGCGTTTGAAGGGTACAGTGGCTGTGCTTGATGGGCACAGTGGCTGTATTTGATGGCACAGTGGCTGCGTTTGATGGGCACAGTGGATGCCACAGTGGCAGCAATTTATGGACACAGTGGTGGCAATTTATGGACACAGTGGCTGCGTTTGATGGGCACAGTGGCTGTGTTTGATGGGCACAGTGGCTGCATTTAATGGGCACAGTGGATGCCACAGTGGCAGCAATTTATGGGCACAGTGGTGGCAATTTTTGGACACAGTGGCTGCATTTAATGGCACAGTGGCTGCGCTTGATGGGTACAGTGGCTGCATTTGATGGCACTGCTCCCATCACGTGGCACCCTCTAGTTCCACTCTCTGTGGGGCCTAGGCTGGAGATACAAGAGAGGCCGACCTCGTCATTCCAGTCCCCTACCCGGTACGTGACACTATGACACAAACTCATACAATGGTCCAGCAGTCTGAAAAGGTGCAATTAATGTATCTTCATAGATTTCTTGAGGGATATCGTTGATAAATATTTCTGTCACAAGGGAAGGAGCCCCTCCCCAACCAGTGTGGGTGTGTCCATTAAGGGGACACAGGGGTGCCGCCCCCTCTCTCCAGCCACCAGTATTTGCTTTTCTAAAAATCAAAAAATATGCTGCGCTGCACTGACAAATGTATCATAAATCAAATATCAAAATGTGACCATTCTTCTTATAGTGAACATAAGTAAAACGTAGATGCCGTGACAAATCCAGAAGATATCACATTCAAATACAAATAATAAAGTCCATGTGTGTCAAACTTGCACCCGAAGTGTGTTTGAAAAAAGTTCATAGAGTAAGATCAGACAAAGGGCACCTCCACCTCTAGTAAAATTGCCTGCTTACCGACTCCCAATGATCTTATTGCTAAGATCACGATCGCATGTAGCTCTATGTTTCTATGGTAGGCTTGCTTCTACTGTTCATCTACTTCAACTCCATATGTAGGTAAACCATACATCGGTGTATGCCAGGTCCCGGAGTGTAGATAAAATAAAGAAAAGGCCAAAATAGAGTAGTACCGTAGATAAATTCTAAGTTTAATAATAAAAAAATACACTCACATGGTAGGTGTACAAGATTAGCGTCTAAAAAATGTAGCCGGCCGGCTCAAACATTCGCTCGTTCTTCCGGATAGTCGATAGCGGTGACGTCAGCACGCCGCTTTCCCTACGCCGTTTCGTCACAGATGACATCTTCCAAGGGCACGAGCGGCGCGCTGACTCGCCGCTAATTGTACATTTGCTTGGCCAATCGGACCGCCCAGTTCTGACATCCGGGAATCCACGATCTTCATCCGCCATATTGGAGATTGGACATTTGCCCTTACTGGTTGTGGCTCGATAGCGAAATGGTCATATTGGCATTATATATGACCAGATCGAAGAGGTTGTATATACAAAACCTATAAAGGGGCTTGTTACTTGGCCTAAAATAATAGTGAAGATGACTCAGTAAACTGTTGATCTGTGACCCCTTATACGTCCAGCGGATAAGGGGGGTGGGATAGTTCTAATGGATCGTCTAATGTACATCAATGAAACCAAGAAATTGGTAGATGATCGTGATACTTATTCACCACTTAGGGGGAACCCTATCCAACAGTACCAAAGCAATTTGGAGGTGTTGGTCAAGAAAGGTGCTGACTCGGGTATACTCAATAAGAAAGAACAACAATTTTTAATCCCGAGGGCACCAAGGATACCGATCCTATATTGCCTCCCTAAGATCCACAAGAGCCTCACTTGCCCCCCTGGACGTCCTATAGTGAGCGGTATAGATTCCGTTACGTCCAGGGTGGGCAAGTATATTGATAATTTTTTGCAGCCTTTAGTCCAGAAAATGCCATCTTATGTAAAGGACACTAGGCAGGTTATCAATTTACTGTCACAGATAAAACCCAGTGGTGACACTTGCTTAGTAACAGCGGATGTCAGTTCACTGTATACAATCATCCCTCACCATCTGGGTATATCAGCAGTCCAATACTACCTGGAGACCCTCTCTGATGTCCCCCCAGCCCAAAGGGAATTCATTATTGAGTTATTAGAATACGCCACAGGGCATAATTATTTTTGGTTCGATCATGGTTTTTATTGGCAGATTAGGGGGGTCGCAATGGGCGCTAAATATGCACCCAGCCTGGCTAATTTATTTATGGCCAAGTGGGAGGAGGATGTCGTCTACAAGGACCTTAGTCCACATATCATCCTTTGGGCCAGGTACATTGACGACATCCTCCTCCTATGGAATGGCTCCAAACCCCAATTGGAAGAATTTATCTCCCTTCTGAATGACAATGATAGGGGGATTCGCCTCATACATGAAGCTGACCAAGAAAAGATTAATTTCCTGGACCTTACCATCACAAAGGATGAGACTGGTTTTAAAACTAGAACATACTTTAAGAAGACTGACAGGAATTCATTTATCCCAGTTGGTAGTTGTCATCATCAGAATTGGCTCAATTCAGTGCCTAAGAGCCAATTCATTAGAATGAGGCGAAACTGTACCACTCTAGACGACTTTCATTCACAGTCGGAAATTCTTAAAGATAGTTACATAGTTACATAGTTACATAGTTAGTCAGGTTGAAAAAAGACACAAGTCCATCCAGTTCAACCATAAAAATAAATAAAAATAAAACAAAGTAAAACACAGTACATCCTTCCATACACCCAACTCCATACCCACAGTTGATCCAGAGGAAGGCAAAAAACCCCAGCAGAGCGATGATCCAATTTGCTACCGGAGGGGAAAAAATTCCTTCCTGATCCCCCGAAAGGCAATCGGATAAGATAGATTGGTTGAGAAGGGTTATGACCCCAGTCAGCTGGAAAGAACCATTGAAGAAGTGGCAGGTATTGAACGCAAATCACTTTTGGATCCCACTCCCAAAGGTGGCAAAGCTGGTCCAGTGGTACCATTTGTTACATCATATTCTACCCAACATTTCCTCATTAAGAGAATAATTAAAAAGCATTGGCACTTATTAGAGAACGACAGGATTCTTAAAACGGTTCTCCCTTTGAATCCTCAAGTCATATTTAGAGGTGTGCCATCCTTGCGGGATAAAATTGCACCTAACGTGGTTGATCCTCCCAGTAAAAAAGTCTCCTTTTTTCAGAGGGGATTGGTGGGATACCATCAGTGCCGTAGGTGCCAAATATGCACGTTAAATAAAGTAACTTCAAAAAAAACGTTGAATTTTTTTTCAAATAGTACCTCTAAGGAACACCTAATAGAACCATTTATCACTTGTAGTTCTACAGGCGTGGTGTATATGTTACAGTGCCCGTGCGGGCTTCAATACATAGGCCGAACCAAAAGACAGATGCAGGTCCGATTGGGAGAACATGTCGCCAACATCCGGTCAGGTTTTTCTCAACATTCTGTGTCACATCATTACGATTTACATCATAATCGTAACCCAGAGGGGACTCTCTTTCTGGGATCCATAGGGTTCGAACCTATACCCCTTACGGACTGAATGTAGATGTAGATGTGAACGCGTTCATAGACAATAGTTAGAGAGTCTTATCATCTATCACATTCTAACTCACCATAGATTTTAATATATATGGGGTTACATGTCAATGTGAACTAGTTCTGAGATCCGGGACTCACTCTCTATACTCAATCTCCTTTTATGATGTCTATTTTTTATGGTAATTTCTCTTTGATTTGTCTACCATAGTTGTGGTTTGCTCAGAATTGGAGGATCATCCATGCAGGGTATGACATCCCTTTTGATGTTGGTTCTGGTTTGATTTTTGGGAGCCAATTGGGCCTGCATGGATATTCTTATATAATGTTTCGGGTGATTACAATGACCCTAATATGGTTCATATTTAAGGGTTCCTTTTCCTGTCTCGCTGGCTGCCATCAGTGAGTAGAGGTTCCTTCCCTTAAATTGTGGGTTGAATGCGACTGTCAATAGTCCATAATTTTCTTTTATACATTTTTTATAGTAATTACAAGTTTTTATTATACTCATGTTTTAAAATAATATGAATTTTAATTAGTTGACAACGTATTTGCACGTGTTGTAAATTGAGCCCCTAGTGATGAGGATGTTAGATCCGATTCATGCATCATGGGGTTAATTTTTAACATTGTGCACGTCTCATTCTACAGCAGTGTTGATGATTTAGTGTTCACAGATCAACAGTTTACTGAGTCATCTTCACTATTATTTTAGGCCAAGTAACAAGCCCCTTTATAGGTTTTGTATATACAACCTCTTCGATCTGGTCATATATAATGCCAATATGACCATTTCGCTATCGAGCCACAACCAGTAAGGGCAAATGTCCCATCTCCAATATGGCGGATGAGGATCGTGGATTCCCGGATGTCAGAACTGGGCGGTCCGATTGGCCAAGCAAATGTACAATTAGCGGCGAGTCAGCGCGCCGCTCGTGCCCTTGGACGACGTCCTCTGTGACGACACGGCGTAGGGAAAGCGGCGTGCTGACGTCACCGCTATCGACTATCCGGAAGGACGAGCGAATGTTTGAGCCGGCCGGCTACATTTTTTAGACGCTAATCTTGTACACCTACCATGTGAGTGTATTTTTTTATTATTAAACTTAGAATTTATCTACGGTACTACTCTATTTTGGCCTTCTCTTTATTTTATCTACACTCCGGGATCTGGCATACACCGATGTATGGTTTACCTACATATGGAGTTGAAGTAGATGAACAGCTGAAGCAAGCCTACCATAAAAACATAGAGCTACATGCGATCGTGATCTTAGCAATAAGATCATTGGGAGTCGGTAAGCAGGCAATTTTACTAGAGGTGGAGGTGCCCTTTGTCTGATCTTACTCTATGAACTTTTTTCAAACACACTTCGGGTGCAAGTTTGACACACATGGACTTTATTATTTGTATTTGAATGTGATATCTTTTGGATTTGTCACGGCATCTACGTTTTACTTATGTTCACTATAAGAAGAATGGTCACATTTTGATATTTGATTTATGATACATTTGTCAGTGCAGCGCAGCATATTTTTTGATTTTATAGGTAATGTATGTGTATCGCACATTGTTTATGCAGCAGCAGCAACCAATCACTTTATTGTTTTGTTTATTTATTTTTTCATAGACCTGCGCAGTAATTTTTTTCCACAGACATTTGCTTTTCTAACACTGAACCGCTTCTCAGCCAATCAGGAAGTGTGGGTCCAATACCTGTCACCTGATTGGCTGAAAGGACAAGCGCTGCGATTGGACACCTCTCAGGGGGAGGGGAGGCGACACATGGAGGACACAGGAGCCGCTGTCTGACCTGCTGAAAAGGTCCCACCGCTTGCCGCCGTCACCCACTGCCTGACTCACCACCGAGCTAGGGTAAGTGCCGGGCAGATGGCGAGCGGGTGGGGGGGGGGGGTCACATTAGCAACTTTTGATGGGCACAGTGGCTGAATTTGATGGGGCACAGTGGCTGCAATAGATGGGCTCAGTGGCTGCAATTGATGGGCACAGTGGTGGCATTTGATGGGCACGGTGACTGCAATTGATAAGGGCACAGTGTCAGCATTTGATGGGCACAGTGTCAGCATTTGATGGGCACACTGGCTGCAATTGATGGGCACAGTGACTGCGTTTGATGGGCACAGTGAGGCTGCAAGTGATATTTATTTTCAGAATTGTTTAGTTTGTTTGCACCCCCCAAAGATTTTGAGCACCAGCCGCCACTGCCTCCAACCCAGTCTCCAGGAGTGCCACCATATTTCCCCTGACCATTAACCTTTACAGGACTAATATTACCTCTTTAGGAACAGTAGCGGCAATTGATGGGCACAGTGGCTGAAATTGATGGCACAGTGGCTGCATTTTATGGGGAACAGTGTCAGCATTTGATGGGCACAGTGGCTGCAATTGATAAGGGCACAATGTCAGCATTTGATGGGCACAGTGTCAGCAATTGATGGGCACTGTGGCTATGTTTGAAGAGAACAGTGGCTGCGTTTGATGGCACAGTGGCTGCGTTTGATGGCACAGTGGCTGCGTTTGATGGCACAGTGGCTGCATTTGATGGGCACAGTGCCTGCATTTGATGGCACAGTGGCTGCGTTTGATGGCACAGTGGTGGCAATTTATGGGCACAGTGGCTGTGTTTGATGGCACAGTGGTGGAAATTTATGGGCACAGTGGCTGCGTTTGATGGCACAGTGGCTGCATTTGATGGGCACAGTGCCTGCATTTGATGGCACAGTGGCTGCATTTGATGGCACAGTGGTGGCAATTTATGGGCACAGTGGCTGTGTTTGATGGCACAGTGGTGGAAATTTATGGGCACAGTGGCTGCATTTGATGGCACAGTGGATGCCACAGTGGCAGCAGTTTATGGGCACAGTGGCTGCATTTGAAGGGCACAGTGGCTGCGTTTGAAGAGCACAGTGGCTGCGTTTGAAGGGCACAGTGGCTGCGTTTGATGGCACAGTGGCTGCATTTGATGGGCACAGTGCCTGCGCTTGATGGGTACAGTGACTGCGTTTGGCTGCATTTGATGGGCACAGTGGCTGCATTTGATGGCACAGTGGCTGCTTTTGATAGGCACAGTGGCAGTAATTTATGGGTACAGTGGCTGCGTTTGATGGGTACAGTGGCTGTGCTCGATGGGTACAGTGGCTGCATTTGATGGCACAGTGGCGGAAATTTATGGGTACAGTGGCTGCGTTTGATAGGCACAGTGGCAGTAATTTATGGGTACAGTGGCTGCGTTTGAAGGGTACAGTGGCTGTGCTTGATGGGCACAGTGGCTGTATTTGATGGCACAGTGGCTGCGTTTGATGGGCACAGTGGATGCCACAGTGGCAGCAATTTATGGACACAGTGGTGGCAATTTATGGACACAGTGGCTGCGTTTGATGGGCACAGTGGCTGTGTTTGATGGGCACAGTGGCTGCATTTAATGGGCACAGTGGATGCCACAGTGGCAGCAATTTATGGGCACAGTGGTGGCAATTTTTGGACACAGTGGCTGCATTTAATGGCACAGTGGCTGCGCTTGATGGGTACAGTGGCTGCATTTGATGGCACTGCTCCCATCACGTGGCACCCTCTAGTTCCACTCTCTGTGGGGCCTAGGCTGGAGATACAAGAGAGGCCGACCTCGTCATTCCAGTCCCCTACCCGGTACGTGACACTATGACACAAACTCATACAATGGTCCAGCAGTCTGAAAAGGTGCAATTAATGTATCTTCATAGATTTCTTGAGGGATATCGTTGATAAATATTTCTGTCACAAGGGAAGGAGCCCCTCCCCAACCAGTGTGGGTGTGTCCATTAAGGGGACACAGGGGTGCCGCCCCCTCTCTCCAGCCACCAGTATTTGCTTTTCTAAAAAATCAAAAAATATGCTGCGCTGCACTGACAAATGTATCATAAATCAAATATCAAAATGTGACCATTCTTCTTATAGTGAACATAAGTAAAACGTAGATGCCGTGACAAATCCAGAAGATATCACATTCAAATACAAATAATAAAGTCCATGTGTGTCAAACTTGCACCCGAAGTGTGTTTGAAAAAAGTTCATAGAGTAAGATCAGACAAAGGGCACCTCCACCTCTAGTAAAATTGCCTGCTTACCGACTCCCAATGATCTTATTGCTAAGATCACGATCGCATGTAGCTCTATGTTTCTATGGTAGGCTTGCTTCTACTGTTCATCTACTTCAACTCCATATGTAGGTAAACCATACATCGGTGTATGCCAGGTCCCGGAGTGTAGATAAAATAAAGAAAAGGCCAAAATAGAGTAGTACCGTAGATAAATTCTAAGTTTAATAATAAAAAAAATACACTCACATGGTAGGTGTACAAGATTAGCGTCTAAAAAATGTAGCCGGCCGGCTCAAACATTCGCTCGTTCTTCCGGATAGTCGATAGCGGTGACGTCAGCACGCCGCTTTCCCTACGCCGTTTCGTCACAGATGACATCTTCCAAGGGCACGAGCGGCGCGCTGACTCGCCGCTAATTGTACATTTGCTTGGCCAATCGGACCGCCCAGTTCTGACATCCGGGAATCCACGATCTTCATCCGCCATATTGGAGATTGGACATTTGCCCTTACTGGTTGTGGCTCGATAGCGAAATGGTCATATTGGCATTATATATGACCAGATCGAAGAGGTTGTATATACAAAACCTATAAAGGGGCTTGTTACTTGGCCTAAAATAATAGTGAAGATGACTCAGTAAACTGTTGATCTGTGACCCCTTATACGTCCAGCGGATAAGGGGGGTGGGATAGTTCTAATGGATCGTCTAATGTACATCAATGAAACCAAGAAATTGGTAGATGATCGTGATACTTATTCACCACTTAGGGGAACCCTATCCAACAGTACCAAAGCAATTTGGAGGTGTTGGTCAAGAAAGGTGCTGACTCGGGTATACTCAATAAGAAAGAACAACAATTTTTAATCCCGAGGGCACCAAGGATACCGATCCTATATTGCCTCCCTAAGATCCACAAGAGCCTCACTTGCCCCCCTGGACGTCCTATAGTGAGCGGTATAGATTCCGTTACGTCCAGGGTGGGCAAGTATATTGATAATTTTTTGCAGCCTTTAGTCCAGAAAATGCCATCTTATGTAAAGGACACTAGGCAGGTTATCAATTTACTGTCACAGATAAAACCCAGTGGTGACACTTGCTTAGTAACAGCGGATGTCAGTTCACTGTATACAATCATCCCTCACCATCTGGGTATATCAGCAGTCCAATACTACCTGGAGACCCTCTCTGATGTCCCCCCAGCCCAAAGGGAATTCATTATTGAGTTATTAGAATACGCCACAGGGCATAATTATTTTTGGTTCGATCATGGTTTTTATTGGCAGATTAGGGGGGTCGCAATGGGCGCTAAATATGCGCCCAGCCTGGCTAATTTATTTATGGCCAAGTGGGAGGAGGATGTCGTCTACAAGGACCTTAGTCCACATATCATCCTTTGGGCCAGGTACATTGACGACATCCTCCTCCTATGGAATGGCTCCAAACCCCAATTGGAAGAATTTATCTCCCTTCTGAATGACAATGATAGGGGGATTCGCCTCATACATGAAGCTGACCAAGAAAAGATTAATTTCCTGGACCTTACCATCACAAAGGATGAGACTGGTTTTAAAACTAGAACATACTTTAAGAAGACTGACAGGAATTCATTTATCCCAGTTGGTAGTTGTCATCATCAGAATTGGCTCAATTCAGTGCCTAAGAGCCAATTCATTAGAATGAGGCGAAACTGTACCACTCTAGACGACTTTCATTCACAGTCGGAAATTCTTAAAGATAGTTACATAGTTACATAGTTACATAGTTAGTCAGGTTGAAAAAAGACACAAGTCCATCCAGTTCAACCATAAAAATAAATAAAAATAAAACAAAGTAAAACACAGTACATCCTTCCATACACCCAACTCCATACCCACAGTTGATCCAGAGGAAGGCAAAAAACCCCAGCAGAGCGATGATCCAATTTGCTACCGGAGGGGAAAAAATTCCTTCCTGATCCCCCGAAAGGCAATCGGATAAGATAGATTGGTTGAGAAGGGTTATGACCCCAGTCAGCTGGAAAGAACCATTGAAGAAGTGGCAGGTATTGAACGCAAATCACTTTTGGATCCCACTCCCAAAGGTGGCAAAGCTGGTCCAGTGGTACCATTTGTTACATCATATTCTACCCAACATTTCCTCATTAAGAGAATAATTAAAAAGCATTGGCACTTATTAGAGAACGACAGGATTCTTAAAACGGTTCTCCCTTTGAATCCTCAAGTCATATTTAGAGGTGTGCCATCCTTGCGGGATAAAATTGCACCTAACGTGGTTGATCCTCCCAGTAAAAAAGTCTCCTTTTTTCAGAGGGGATTGGTGGGATACCATCAGTGCCGTAGGTGCCAAATATGCACGTTAAATAAAGTAACTTCAAAAAAAACGTTGAATTTTTTTTCAAATAGTACCTCTAAGGAACACCTAATAGAACCATTTATCACTTGTAGTTCTACAGGCGTGGTGTATATGTTACAGTGCCCGTGCGGGCTTCAATACATAGGCCGAACCAAAAGACAGATGCAGGTCCGATTGGGAGAACATGTCGCCAACATCCGGTCAGGTTTTTCTCAACATTCTGTGTCACATCATTACGATTTACATCATAATCGTAACCCAGAGGGGACTCTCTTTCTGGGATCCATAGGGTTCGAACCTATACCCCTTACGGACTGAATGTAGATGTAGATGTGAACGCGTTCATAGACAATAGTTAGAGAGTCTTATCATCTATCACATTCTAACTCACCATAGATTTTAATATATATGGGGTTACATGTCAATGTGAACTAGTTCTGAGATCCGGGACTCACTCTCTATACTCAATCTCCTTTTATGATGTCTATTTTTTATGGTAATTTCTCTTTGATTTGTCTACCATAGTTGTGGTTTGCTCAGAATTGGAGGATCATCCATGCAGGGTATGACATCCCTTTTGATGTTGGTTCTGGTTTGATTTTTGGGAGCCAATTGGGCCTGCATGGATATTCTTATATAATGTTTCGGGTGATTACAATGACCCTAATATGGTTCATATTTAAGGGTTCCTTTTCCTGTCTCGCTGGCTGCCATCAGTGAGTAGAGGTTCCTTCCCTTAAATTGTGGGTTGAATGCGACTGTCAATAGTCCATAATTTTCTTTTATACATTTTTTATAGTAATTACAAGTTTTTATTATACTCATGTTTTAAAATAATATGAATTTTAATTAGTTGACAACGTATTTGCACGTGTTGTAAATTGAGCCCCTAGTGATGAGGATGTTAGATCCGATTCATGCATCATGGGGTTAATTTTTAACATTGTGCACGTCTCATTCTACAGCAGTGTTGATGATTTAGTGTTCACAGATCAACAGTTTACTGAGTCATCTTCACTATTATTTTAGGCCAAGTAACAAGCCCCTTTATAGGTTTTGTATATACAACCTCTTCGATCTGGTCATATATAATGCCAATATGACCATTTCGCTATCGAGCCACAACCAGTAAGGGCAAATGTCCCATCTCCAATATGGCGGATGAGGATCGTGGATTCCCGGATGTCAGAACTGGGCGGTCCGATTGGCCAAGCAAATGTACAATTAGCGGCGAGTCAGCGCGCCGCTCGTGCCCTTGGACGACGTCCTCTGTGACGACACGGCGTAGGGAAAGCGGCGTGCTGACGTCACCGCTATCGACTATCCGGAAGGACGAGCGAATGTTTGAGCCGGCGGCTACATTTTTTAGACGCTAATCTTGTACACCTACCATGTGAGTGTATTTTTTTATTATTAAACTTAGAATTTATCTACGGTACTACTCTATTTTGGCCTTCTCTTTATTTTATCTACACTCCGGGATCTGGCATACACCGATGTATGGTTTACCTACATATGGAGTTGAAGTAGATGAACAGCTGAAGCAAGCCTACCATAAAAACATAGAGCTACATGCGATCGTGATCTTAGCAATAAGATCATTGGGAGTCGGTAAGCAGGCAATTTTACTAGAGGTGGAGGTGCCCTTTGTCTGATCTTACTCTATGAACTTTTTTCAAACACACTTCGGGTGCAAGTTTGACACACATGGACTTTATTATTTGTATTTGAATGTGATATCTTTTGGATTTGTCACGGCATCTACGTTTTACTTATGTTCACTATAAGAAGAATGGTCACATTTTGATATTTGATTTATGATACATTTGTCAGTGCAGCGCAGCATATTTTTTGATTTTATAGGTAATGTATGTGTATCGCACATTGTTTATGCAGCAGCAGCAACCAATCACTTTATTGTTTTGTTTATTTATTTTTTCATAGACCTGCGCAGTAATTTTTTTTCCACAGACATTTGCTTTTCTAACACTGAACCGCTTCTCAGCCAATCAGGAAGTGTGGGTCCAATACCTGTCACCTGATTGGCTGAAAGGACAAGCGCTGCGATTGGACACCTCTCAGGGGGAGGGGAGGCGACACATGGAGGACACAGGAGCCGCTGTCTGACCTGCTGAAAAGGTCCCACCGCTTGCCGCCGTCACCCACTGCCTGACTCACCACCGAGCTAGGGTAAGTGCCGGGCAGATGGCGAGCGGGTGGGGGGGGGGGTCACATTAGCAACTTTTGATGGGCACAGTGGCTGAATTTGATGGGGCACAGTGGCTGCAATAGATGGGCTCAGTGGCTGCAATTGATGGGCACAGTGGTGGCATTTGATGGGCACGGTGACTGCAATTGATAAGGGCACAGTGTCAGCATTTGATGGGCACAGTGTCAGCATTTGATGGGCACACTGGCTGCAATTGATGGGCACAGTGACTGCGTTTGATGGGCACAGTGAGGCTGCAAGTGATATTTATTTTCAGAATTGTTTAGTTTGTTTGCACCCCCCAAAGATTTTGAGCACCAGCCGCCACTGCCTCCAACCCAGTCTCCAGGAGTGCCACCATATTTCCCCTGACCATTAACCTTTACAGGACTAATATTACCTCTTTAGGAACAGTAGCGGCAATTGATGGGCACAGTGGCTGAAATTGATGGCACAGTGGCTGCATTTTATGGGGAACAGTGTCAGCATTTGATGGGCACAGTGGCTGCAATTGATAAGGGCACAATGTCAGCATTTGATGGGCACAGTGTCAGCATTTGATGGGCACAGTGGCTGCAATTGATAAGGGCACAGTGTCAGCATTTGATGGGCACAGTGTCAGCATTTGATGGACACAGTGTCAGCATTGGATGGGCACAGTGTCAGCATTGGATGGGCACAGTGTCAGCATTTGATAGGCACAGTGGCTGCTATTGATAAGGGCACAGTGTCAGCATTTGATGGGCACAGTGGCTGCAATTGATCGGCACAGTCTCAGCATTTGATGGGCACATTGGCTGCAATTGATAAGGGCACAGTGTCAGCATTTGATGGGCATAGTGGCAGCATTTGATGGAGACAATGGGAGCATTTTATGGGGCATAGGTTGCCATTGATGGCACAGAGGCTGCAATTGATGGGCACAGTGGCATCATTTGATGAGCACAGTGGTTGTGTTTGATGGGGCACAGTGGGTGCATTTGATGGGCACAGTGGCTGTATTTGATGGGCACAGTGGCTGCAATTGATAAGGGCACGGTGTCAGCATTTGATGGGCACAGTGTCAGCATTTGATGGACACAGTGTCAGCATTGGATGGTCACAGTGTCAGCATTGGATGGGCACAGTGTCAGCATTTGATAGGCACAGTGGCTGCAATTGATAAGGGCACAGTGTCAGCATTTGATGGGCACAGTGGCTGCAATTGATCGGCACAGTGTCAGCATTTGATGGGCACATTGGCTGCAATTGATAAGGGCACAGTGTCAGCATTTGATGGGCACAGTGGCTGCAATTGATCGGCACAGTGTCAGCATTTGATGGGCACATTGGCTGCAATTGATAAGGGCACAGTGTCAGCATTTGATGGGCATAGTGGCAGCATTTGATGGAGACAATGGGAGCATTTTATGGGGCATAGGTTGCCATTGATGGCACAGAGGCTGCAATTGATGGGCACAGTGGTTGTGTTTGATGGGCACAGTGGCTGTATTTGATAGCCACAGTGGCTGTGTTTGATGGGCAGTCTTGTCTTCCTGGAAACCAAAAAAGGAAAGGTCTTCCACTGTGTACCACCGAAGAGAGCCACCAAGGATCATCAACAACAACTGGATGCACAAGGATTTTGCTGCCGGGACACAAAACGGTGCAAGAACACAAAGCATCGCCAAACGGGTGTCGTCCAATAGGCGCAGCTGACGTGTTTCGAGGGACTTGCCCTCTTCATCATTATTTATTAAAGTTTTTATTCATATAATAATGCACTAGGCTGCCGCACCTTCTTATTTTTTCTAAGCCACAAACGTCTAATCATCATTAGCCTGAATCTATTACATGTTTTAGCCCCTGTGTGGGGTGACGTGTTATCCTCCTCTAATATTCAATAAAAAGAACAGACTTTCTGATACAGTGTTTATAAACATTGCTCAGAGGGGAGATAGAGAGATACAAAGTAACATTGTTTATAAACATTGCTCAGAGGGGAGATAGAGAAATACAAAGTAACATTGTTTATAAACATTGTTCAGACAGGAAAAGCCTCTCGGAATTACCTGAGCTTCAGGTTGTCCATGAACTCCTCCATGGTGACATTATCCAGCAGCACAAAGTCCGCCTTGCCGAACTCCAGGCTCTCCTGCTCCGCCATGCCGGCCCCGGGGTGTGTATATCCAGAATCAAAGGGGTGTGTGTCCAGAATCAGAGAGGTGTGTATCCAGAATCAGAGGAGTGTGTGTATCCAGAATCAGAGGGGTGTTTCCAGAATCAGAGGGGTGTGTATCCAGAATCAGAGGAGTGTCCCTGTATCCAGAATCAGAGGGGTGTTTCCAGAATCAGAGGGGTGTGTATCCAGAATCAGAGGAGTGTCCCTGTATCCAGAATCAGAGGGCTGTGTATCCAGAATCAGAGAGGTGTGTATCCAGAATCAGAGGAGTGTCCCTGTATGCAGAATCAGAGGGCTGTGTATCCAGAATCAGAGAGGTGTGTATCCAGAATCAGAGGGGTGTCCCTGTATCCAGAATCAGAGGGGTGTCCCTGTATCCAGAACCAGAGGAGTGTCCCTGTATGCAGAATCAGAAGGCTGTGTATCCAGAATCAGAGAGGCGTGTATCCAGAATCAGAGGGGTGTCCCTGTATCCAGAATCAGAGGGGTGTCCCTGTATCCAGAACCAGAGGAGTGTCCCTGTATCCAGAACCAGAGGAGTGTCTCTGTATGCAGAATCAGAGGGCTGTGTATCCAGAATCAGAGAGGTGTGTATCCAGAATCAGAGGGGTGTCCCTGTATCCAGAATCAGAGGGCTGTGTATCCAGAATCAGAGAGGCGTGTATCCAGAATCAGAGGGGTGTCCCTGTATCCAGAATCAGAGGGGTGTCCCTGTATCCAGAACCAGAGGGGTGTCCCTGCATCCAGAATCAGAGGGGTGTCCCTGCATCCAGAATCAGAGGGGTGTGCCTGCATCCAGAATCAGAGGGGTGTCCCTGCATCCAGAATCAGAGGGGTGTCCCTGTATCCAGAATCAGAGGGGTGTCCCTGCATCCAGAATCAAAGGGGTGTCCCTGTATCCAGAATTAGAGGGGTGTCCCTGTATCCAGAATCAGAGGGGTGTCCCTGTATCCAGAATCAGAGGGGTGTTCCTGTATCCAGAATCAGAGGGGTGTCCCTGTATCCAGAATCAGAGGGGTGTCCCTGTATCCAGAATCAGAGGGGTGTCTGTGTATCCAGAATCAGAGGGGTGTCTGTGTATCCAGAATCAGAGGGCTGTGTATCCAGAATCAGAGGGGTGTCCCTGTATCCAGAATCAGAGGGGTGTCCCTGTATCCAGAATCAGAGGGGTGTCCCTGTATCCAGAATCAGAGGGGTGTCCCTGTATCCAGAATCAGAGGGGTGTCCCTGTATCCAGAATCAGAGGGGTGTCTGTGTATCCAGAATCAGAGGTGCATGGGGCCGCTGTGTGACTTCTCAATGACAGGAACCAGTGCGAGGAGGATGACAGCAGCCGCTGTGACTTCCTGGTGTGGTTTTAGGGCGGGGGGGAGTCACACGGCGGGACGGTGGAGGGAAGCTGACGAGAAGAGGCGACAGCGCAGTCCGCACATCTGCTGCACAGATAAGGGAGACCACAGGACCCCTCAGCAGGAACTGGCTGTGCACACAGGACACAGTTCATTCTTTTTGTGACTTTCACATCGTCACCTTTTGCTGTTCCATATTTACAGACTTTCAAACCTCCCTCTTCTTGCCCTTCTTCACCTCTATGACTAGGTCCCTGGTGGGTGGGGCCAAAACATGTCAGGGGACATGGCTTGTGGAGTGGCATCAAGGTAAGGGCCATCAACAACATAAGATTGGGCTGGGGGAGCGGCCATTTTTACCTGCACGCTACACAGTACCGGGTAGGTAGTACCGTGACAGGGTCATCCTGCCCCCCCCCCATGTCCTGGCTCTGGGGGTGGGTGTCAGTCCTGGGGAGGTGGCCTTATTTTAAGCAGGCTAAATTTGCATAGGAAACGCCCACATGTGATGCTGACCCTCAATGATTGGGGGGAAAAAACTGAAAGCCAATAAATGAAAAGGGGCCAGGCCAGATGCAGTCAGGCTGGAGAGGAAAGAACTGCAGGATCACAGCACTCCTCTCAAGTGCCCTCAGTCCTGATGCAAGCAGTGGGAGGAGTTATGCTAATACAAAAAGGTCTGGAGGAGTGGGCGTTTCAGTCCTATGGATTGGAAAAAAAGTAATCCAATGAATGAAAAGGGCGGGGCCAGGGTAGTCAGGATGGGGAGGAAAGAACTGCAGGATCACAGCACTCCTCTCTAGAGCCCCCAGTCCTGATGCAAGCAGTGGGAGGTGTTATGCAAATACCAAAAGTCTGGAGGAGTGGGCGTTCCTAGGTAAGGCTGTATTTGCATAAACAACACCCACATGTGATGTAGAACCTCCATTAATGAAAGTACGGGGCGCTTGGGAGGAGTTATGCAAATACAAAAAGATCTGGAGAAGTGGGCATTCCTAGGCAAGGCTGCATTTGCATAAACAACACCCACATGTGATGTAGAACCTCCATTATCGGGAGGAGTTATCCAAATATTAAAATGCCTTGATGGATGTGTGTTAGTCTGGAGGGGTGGGTGTTCCTAGGCTGTATTTGCATAAGCAACGCCCACATGTGATGCTGAACCTCTATGGATTGGAAAAAATGTAATCCAATGAATGAAAGGGGCGGGGCCAGGGGCAGTCAGGCTGGGGAGGAAAGAACTGCAGGATCACAGCACTCCTCTCTAGAGCCCTCAGTCCTGATGCAAGCAGTGGGAGGAGTTATGCAAATACAAAAAGGTCTGGAGGGGTGGGCGTTCCTAGGCAAGGCTGCATTTGCAAAAAACAACGCCCACATGTGATGTAGAACCTCCATTAATGAAAGTAGGGGGCCCTTGGGAGGAGTTATGCAAATATGAAAATGCCTTTATGGGTGGATGTGAGTCTGGAGGGGTGGGTGTTCCCAGGCTATATTTGCATAAGCAACGCCCACATGTGATGCTGAACCTCTATGGATTGGAAAAAATGTAATCCAATGAATAAAAGGGGCGGGGCCAGGGGCAGTCAGGCTAGGGAGGAAAGAACTGTGGTTCTCAGCACTCCTCTTAAGAGCCCTCAGTCCTAATGCAAGCAGTGGGAGGAGTTATGCAAATACAAAAAGATCTGGAGAAGGGGGCATTTGCATAAACAACACCCACATGTGATGTAGAATCTCCATTATTGGGAGGAGTTATGCAAATATCAAAATGCCTTGATGGATGTGTGTTAGTCTGGAGGGGTGGGTGTTTCTAGGTTGTATTTGCATAAGCAACACCCACATGTGATGCTGAACCTCTATGAATTGGAAAAAATGTAATCCAATGAATGAAAGGGGCGGGGCCAGACACAGTCAGGCTGGGGAGGAAAGAACTGCAGGATCACAGCACTCCTCTCTAGAGCCCTCCCCTCAGTCCTGATGCAAGCAGTGGGAGGAGTTATGCAAATACAAAAAGGTCTGGAGGAGTGGGCGTTCCTAGGCAAGGCTGCATTTGCATAAACAACGCCCACATGTGATGTAGAACCTCCATTATCGGGAGGAGTTATGGAAATATCAAAATGCCTTGATGGGTGGATGTGAGTCTAGAGGAGTGGGCGTTCCTAGGCTGTATTTGCATAAGCAACGCCCACATGTGATGCTGAACCTCTATGGATTGGAAAAAATATAATCCAATAAATGAAAGGGGCGGGGCCAGACACAGTCAGGCTGGGGGGGAAAGAACTGCAGGATCACAGTACCCTCAGTCCTGATGCAAGCAGTGGGAGGAGTTATGCAAATACAAAACGTCTGGAGGAGTGGGCGTCCCTAGGCAAGGCTGCATTTGCAGAGGTAACGCCCACATGTGATGCTGAGCCTCTATGATTGAAAGCGCAGGCTCTTGGGAGGAGTTATGCAAATATCAGAATGCTTTGATAGGTGGGTGTGTCGGTCTGGAGCAATGGGCGTTCCTAGGCAGGATGGATTTGCATAGGTAACTCCCACATGTGATACTGATCCTCCATGGAAAAAAAATTGCAATGAATGAAAGGGGCGGGGCCAGACACAGTCAGGCTGGGGAGGAAAGAACTGCAGGATGACAGCACGCCTCTCAAAAACCCTCAGTCCTGATGCAAGCAATGGGAGGAGTTATGCAAATATGAAAATGCCTTGATGGGCGGGTGTCAGTCTGGAAGGGTAGGCAAGGCTGCATTTGCATAAGCAACGCCCACGTGGGGTGCCGATCCTCTAGGATTGGAAAAATTGAAATCCAATGAATAGAAGGGGCGGGGACAATCAGGCTGGGGAGGAAGGTACTGGGTGCCCTTGTTGGGGTCTATGGGCAGCTATCCCCGGGGGGGGGGGAAGGGTGTGGCCCCTTTCTTTTATAACATTGTATCATTTTCTTCTATAAGATCGGCATTTCCTCCTCCTGTGTGCGGTTGCAGACTTGTGGTCCATGAGAGGGGCGTGGCCTGATAGGCGGGTCCTGGACTGGTGCTCGGCGCACTTCACACCGCAAAGGTATTTCCTGTTATTAGACATTTCTTAAACATTGAAAAAAAATCGAAAAAAGTATCAATTACAGAAATTGTACGAAGAAATTACTTTTTTTTTTTGTGAAAAAAACCCCCCAAAAACTTTATTTAGGTCTCCTAAAATCTGCATTGTTTGCTAGAAAATGACCTAAAACCCCCCAAACCCCCAAAATCAGAGGCCCTGGGGAATAAAAAGGAGGGTGTCAGAATTATTTTATATCACACAATAAATGTATCAAATTAAATAATAAAAAAAAACATTTCTGGGATTTTAGCGCAAACAATCACAAAATAATAAAAAACGTTGACGAATTATAAAAAGAAGATGCCGCGCCGAGTAGATAGACACCCGACATGCCAAGCCTTAAAATGTTGCACGCCCGGGAAATAGCGACAAACTACGACCCCCTAGGCTTTTTTTTTTCACACTTCTGCGACTTTGAGACCCTGCCCCAAGTCGCAGGACGTGTGAAAGTCAATGTACGTCTATGAGAGCCGCTCCCTACAGACACCACTGAAGTTTGAGGTTCCTGCAATACTTTGGTCCCGACGTTTGATGCGACTTTGGCCCAGGTAACCTAAAGTCAGATCAAAGTAGAACCGAAAGTGGCATCGAAATCGCACAGTAAAGTCGCAATGCAGGTCGCATGACTTGTGAACGGAGCCTGAAATGTGTCAATTGGCCTCAATGTAAATGTTTTCACAGGTTATCAGTTTAGAGGTAACTGTGAATTATATTTCAGACAGGAGGCTCATATCTTATGCATTATCTTTCTTTATTAATGCCCATAGCAGAAATTTAACTTTTAGTGAATTCAGGTAGAAAAAAACGTTTTGAAACTGAAGAAAAGAAAAACTACAACACCCAGCAGCCCTCTGGCTGGATCTGCCAATCATGAGGCAGGACAGCTGGTATATAAGGGGCTGCCTCCTTAGAACCCTCCTCTTTCTTTCTGCTCATAGCAAGAACTCAGCTAAGTACAATTGTTTTCAATAATCTTTTTATTGTAGTGCTGGGGATTTATTTCTACTGCCAGGGATTTTTTTTTTCCCCCCGCTGGTATCCCTTACAGGCTCCCACCTGGGATTTCTTCAATTTCTGTACTTTTGTGTACTGCTTCACTATCTTCAGCTCTCCTTATTCCCCCCCCCCAACCTTCCGGTTGGGCCCCGGTCGCCGCGCACCCCCGGTGCTGGTTGGTGCGCTCTGGCCGGTCTGCTTTGTTTCCCCTCATCCGTAGGACGGCGCCATTTTATTGCCTTGGCGCCATCCTATCTTCTTCTTTCCCCTCACGTCGCGCGCTCTCTCCTCAGAGCGGCGCGTCTCTTAGGAGGTGTGGCGGAACGTCCCTGTGTTCCACCAATCGCCCAGAGGCCCGTAGTCTCGCGAGACTACGGCCTCGGACTCTGGATCTCGCTCCTTCCGCACCGTTGAGCCAGTGAGGCGGCGTGCGGTGTGCTGAGCGGAGTCCCATGCTTCAGGTCTTATTGTTCTGTTAGTTGGGGAATTTATTCCCTACTTTGGTTTTTTCCTATAGCAGACATATCTTACTATCAGGGGATCCTGACCTTCTCTCCTGTAGCCGGGTTACTAGGCATCCCTTGTCCCTCAGATTGTGTTTTGCATCAGTTCAGTCTGACTATCAGAGAATCTTACCCTCTGCAGCCGGGCTGCTAGGCAACCCTTATCCCTCAGATTAGACTATCACAAACTTACTCTGTATTTCTGTGCTGTCTGTGACAGCCTAAGATTGTACCTCGTCTGCTATGGCTGACGACAGGGCCTATACCCCTGCTATTGCCCCCGAGGGGGTAGAACCATCCTTAGATGCACCAGTCTACCTCAGCGCAGCACAAATCCAGGAACTGATCAGCAGATCAGTCCAGGCTGCCATGGCGTCGGTTGCCCCAACCCCGCCTGCACCCCCGTCTACACCCCCTATGGCCGGACCAGCCGACAATGATATGCCGCCCATAAAAAAGGGCAAGGCGTCCCAAAAACGCCGCCACATTGATGTGGCCTCCGACTCCCCGGCAGGGGAAGTAAATAACGTGCCCCAGGCAGTACCCTCCCAGGACTGCCGACCCACTACCCTCCCAGACTCCAATCGACCCCTGAGCCTCGGGGAGATGCATTTGCAGAGGCAGCGATCCGCTCGGCGGACTAAACCGGACTCATTTATGGACTCTTCTCCAGAGTTGTCTGAGGCGGCTGACGCCTTTGAGTCTGAGGATGATGATGAATATGAGGGCAGTGGGCACATGGCGCTCCATGACGACGCCAACCCTGTATCCCAGGGTGAGACATTATTGGACTCTCACGGAGAGCCCTTTTTCGATCCTGAGGCGATTAGCCATCCACGCTCCGGTGACTGGGCACCCCTACCCGAGGTGGCCCAATACATCGAATATTGGGCCCGGAGATCGGTTGACAAAACCAACCGAAACAAGTTGAGGGCGGAATGCCCCCGCCCTTGCATTGCCAAAAAGGCTGTGCACACACCCGAGGTGGACCCCATACTTTTTAGGTATCTCACCAAACATGGGAAATATTCCAAGAAAGGAATAGAGAGGTCGTTTAGGACCATACAGGACCGAATCCTAGATTTATTTGGATCTATCACAAAAATCTTGAACCTCAGTGAGCAGGCTTCCGCCCCCGGACAACCAGTAGACCTGTCCCAACTTAGGGGCTGGGCCCAACGAGCAGTTTGCCTCCTGGGCTGCACGAACACTACGTGCTCAATGGAGCGCCGCCGCTCGATCCTAATGAGGCTTGACCCCCAACTGTTCCACCTAGCCGAATCAGAACCCGGCCCGGCCGCAGAAGGCATGTTATTCGGGGACACGCTCATAAAAGACATCAACAAGATGGTAGGGCTCTACTCCAGCTTGGATAAAGCTAAAACTTCTTTAAAAAAGGCTAATACCGCTAGGGTTTTTCCCAGAGCCGGCAGATACAAGGGCCGCTCTGCCGGCCGATACTTCCCTAACAGGCCATACCATAGGGCTCCCGCTCAGTACCAAGCTCCGCAGCCCTACCCAGTACCAGTGGCACAACCGGCGCCCTTCTTTCCTCCCCGCGGACGCCCCTGGAGAGGCCGAGGAGGGAGAGGCTACCCCCGTTCCCGCCCTACCACCGGTGAGTACTACACACCTCAATTTTTCTCATATACCTGTAGGGGGAAGACTGAGGTTTTTTATCCACGCCTGGTCTGCGATTACGGCAGACGCATGGATACTCAGTACAGTAGCGGGCTATCAGATAGAGCTATACTCACTTCCAGACATGGATATGGTGCCTCATCCCATACGGTTTTCAAACTCGAACACCGTACTGATAGACAACGAATTACAGGAACTCCTGACCAAACAAGCGGTGGTAGAAGTGGACCCACTCTCTCCGGGTTTCCTCAGCAACCTCTTCCTAGTCAGAAAAAATGGTGGCGGCTATCGCCCAGTGATAAACCTGAGATATCTCAACCAACATGTCTTCTACCGACATTTCAAAATGGAGGGTATCCACTGCCTGCGGGATCTCTTACGTCCCGGGGACTGGTTGGTGAAGGTGGACTTAAAGGACGCCTATCTCACGGTTCCCATCCACCCAACCTCCCAACACTTACTTCGCTTCCTATGGAGAAACAGAACGTGGCAATTTACTTGCCTTCCTTTCGGTCTCTCCTCCGCCCCATGGTGCTTCACCAAACTTCTGAAGCCAGTGGTGGCTTCCCTGCAGAGCAGAGGTGTGAGGTTGATCATCTATTTGGACGACCTACTCATAATGGCTCGTTCCTATCACCAGGCAAACAAGCATGCCTTCTGGGCAGTCGGACTGCTACAGGACCTGGGTTTCCTCATCAATTACGAGAAATCTCTTCTCTCCCCATCTCAAGAGATGGAATTGTTAGGGTTCTTGGTGGACACCAACCGAGCGGTCCTCCGTCTACCCAAGTCCAAATTGGCTACTATCCGCAAAGAGATCAGTTTCGTGCTGGACAAGCACTGGGTGTCCTTACGCGGATTGGCTCGCCTAGTCGGCCTGTTATGGGGGGCGTGTCAGGACAACATGGCGCTCAGCAGCGTGAAGCTGTAACCTCTGGCGTTCCTCTCTCCCCGAGCACATGAGCTGATACAAGCCTGATATGAGCCACCTGGCTGGATAAACCCACCCATGTCCTACCTGCCGCTGCTGCTGCTCGCTGCTCGCGCTGTTGTTCCCTCTCCCTCCTTGTAGGGGATAGATCTAAACGCGAAAACACTCTAGACACTCTAGGCTCACTTGTAGCTGTGCGGCTGTGTACCAGCGGTGCTCCAGTCCCCCGAACAGGCGCTGCCCTCCATACTGCCTGGGGACCATCCAGTACGCCTGGCTTGCCTGGATCATTAAAGCGTGGCTTGGCACGAAGGGATCTCGGTCCCCCTGCTTCCTGTGCTGTCTGGCTCCCAACCAGCCCCTCTCTATGGTCGTGGCCGTAAGGAGATGTGAGGAGCTGTTGACATCGCTGGCACCGCTTACACTACACTACAGACACCGCAAACTCCGCTGCTGACACCGCAGATCCCGTTGACGCTACCACCCCAGTGTGCCCAGTGTGCTACGCCCTAAACATCAAATATTGTGCCCTGACCACTGGAGAAAAGAGAAGCCTGGAGACGGAGGGGACCGGCAGGCATCATAGCACATGCAACACATGCAACACATGCTGCTTTCATCTACAGCAAAGGAGCACAGAGGAACGGAGTGAAGCTGAGCCGGATCCCATTGAGGTAAACTACAAAATGCAAACTATAATCTGAAGCAGGTATAAGCCACATATAGAGTACAACAAGCGCCTGCCTGCATAGCGGTTCTTGGAGTTCAGTTGGAATAAGACTGTGAAATAGAGATATGCAATATTGTGAGTAAACCTGATAAAGCTGATTGAAGGACTGCATATCTCTCTATCCCTGTCTCCAATAGTCAATAGGTAATAATCCTATATTTTCCAATGTATTTTCCACTGAATCCAGCATAGCCCAATACATCTGCATAATTCAAGGAAATTCACCTGCCACTATAAAAACCACATAAAAATCTTTTTAGTGAGTGGAGCGTGGAATGTGGACAGTAGAGTGTGGACTGTGTTCAAACAGGGCTATGCATGTACTACATGTGGACTTGGAGTATCAATTGTCAACAGAACAGTGATACCTATCAATTGACTTTTTTTTTATTTTTTTATTATCTTTTCCTTTTTGCTACTCTTCCGCTGCTCTCATAACATTCCGAGAAATCTAAATTCTGATTAGGCCCACCCCTGTGTATCTTGATTAGACTGCCTACCCACCAACTTTCCCTTTCTTTGGTACAAACGCATAGAATTATCTGAACGGATTGAATCTGACCTGCTTAAATATACATCAAATATACAAGACATATACCAAAGGGGATTAAAGGGATCAAAGGGGACCATATACCAAAGGGGATCAAACAGAAGAGGAGCTCCCCTATCTCCCATTTTCTCCCTCCCCCCCCCTTTTTTTTTGTGGAATCTTAGAAGGAAGGGGGATGAGTAATTGGATTGATTGACCGACTGACTGATTGGATTGATTAGGATTGATTAGCACTTATTGCCCTTATTGCATATATATATTGTATCTACGGCACTTACTCAAAAACAAACATACAAATTATTTTTATATATCTTTAATATAATTGATTGAGTACTTAAGTATAAGAGTATAAGAGTCACGATTTGTTGAAGTATAAAGAAGGGAAAGAAAAAAAAAAGAAAAAAGGGAAAATTTTACGTATTACCCAGGGTTAAATATACTCCTGTTCATAGAGGTGTGGTTTTTTTTTGGGGGGGTCTATAGGACTGGGAGGAAGGGAAGATAGAAGGGGGTAACGATAAAGTAGAGGGGTAAGAAGATGAGGAGAAGAGGTACTAAGATTAATAAAGCAGACAGTGAAAATAGTGAAAACAGTAACTCAATAAAAGCATACATGGTACAAGGAAAGGTAGATAAGGGAAAGCAGAGCCCAGAACAAATAATAGATAATATAGAAAATATAGAAGGAAAAGACCAGCAGGTAGAACAGGGAGAAACTATGGATCAGGCGGAAAAAAAAACAGCAACGAGACCAATACCCAAAAACAACGGAGGAAGAAATGGATAAACTTCTGGCACCCCCCACAAAACAAGACATGTTAGAGATGATGGCCAGCTTAGAAGGAATGATTAAAAGAGAATTAGGTGCTACCCGAACGGACATACAAAATGTATTACATAGAGTTGAAGAATCGGAAGCCCATATAGAAGATCATAAAAGTGCGATCCTGTAATTACAAGAAAGGGCAGATTCAGATTGGGTAGAAATGAGAAATATTAGATATAGACTAGAAGATCAAGAAAACCGTAACAGACGCAACAACCTGAGGATACGCGGACTCCCAGAGTCAGTAGGGAACAGTAATCTAGAGACAACATTATGTGAACTGTTTAATGAAACCTTGAAGAGTGAAGTGTTTACTCCCTCATCATTTGAAAGAGTACATAGGATACAGAGAATAACAACACCATCCGCAGAGTCAGCAAGAGATGTAATAGCAAGGTTTTCAAATTTTAAAATTACACGTGGGCTGAGGAACTCCACATCGATTAAATATGGGGGAGCTGAAATTCTAATTTTCACAGATCTAGCACAAGAAACCCTGGCTCGGAGGAGGGCATTGAAGCCCCTGCTAAAACTACTACAGGAGAAAAAGATTACTTATGGATGGGGGTTTCCAGCTTGCCTGATAGCTAAGAATCAAGGAATATCGGCCACCCTGCGATTTCCAGAGGATCTGAAAGGCTTCTGCAATAAATTAGATGTACCAATGCCACAGATAGAAAACTGGGAGAAGAGGCCGCCAGAATGGAAGAAATTGAAGGAACAACCCTGGAAAAAAATCTAAGATTCTAATTTAGATCCAAATCTAGAACAATGAGCAGCAAACTAGACTAAATATATTAAGTAAACAAATAAATAAGCATAATAGGTAGCGGGGTAGGAGGGACGGGAGAAGATGGGTGGGAAGGAAGGTGGTTGCTCGGGGGGGGGGGATGACAGAGGCGGGCAATGCCTCTCCGGTCGACCGTAACCATCTCTGTTGTAGGGATGAGATGCGCACGAGCGGGAGGGCATATTAGGCCCCCTAGAAAGTGCCCCACATGGTTGGACGTCACATACCTAGACGGTAGCCAGATGGGCCACAACATTGATTTTCAATGTAATGAGGGAGGGGAGAGGGGAGGGGGGGTGAGTAAGGGGGTGAGACTGTTTGTAATTGTTGTAATTGGTATGTTATTTTATTTTGTATTGGTGGTTTGGACAGATCCCAGAATGTTAGAATTGACCTCAGTACCTAAGATAAAAATAAGTCAGCTTATTAAACCATATTTGTATCAAGAATGCCTCTATTAAGGATAGTCACATATAATGTTAGAGGCCTAAACAGCCCAGGGAAACGCCATAAAATACTGTGGGAATTGAAAGATCTGACAGCAAATATAGTTTTCCTACAAGAGACTCATTTTAAATATTCATCTAGGGTGGGGCTGAACTCTAAAGAATTTCCACTGTGGTTCTATGGGTATTCCACAAATAAGAGATCAAAGGGTGTAGCGGTTGGCTTCGATAGAAATACATCATTTACCCTAAAAGAAATAGAATCAGACCCTGAGGGAAGAATTCTATTTGTAAAAGGATACTTATTTAATAAAGAATACACACTAGTAAATATATACTGCCCAAATGTCTACCCCAGCCGATTTTAAAAAAAATGTATTAAATAAATTGGAACATTTTAGAGAAGGGGAAGTAATTATGGGAGGAGATTTGAATTTTGTTTTTGACCCGAATCTGGATACACAGCCTATCTCCTTCCGGTCAGAAGGAAAATATTTGAGAATTGTTAAACAAAAACTGTACGAGCAACATCTTGTGGAGGCATGGAGAGTGCTGCACCCTAAGGGGAGAGACTTTACATATTATTCTCAAGTACACTCCTCTTATTCAAGGATTGACTATGTCTTCTTGGATCATAAGCTCTTGGAAGGCCTGGTAAAGGCAGAAGTGAAGTCGATCACCCTCTCGGATCATGCCCCGGTTGTGGTCAGCTTGGAACTCAAGGATATACCGGAGAGACATAGATCCTGGAGGCTAGACGAATCACTTCTGCATGATCAGGCTATAGTGGAAAATTTAGAGGAGGATTTATCTCTCTTCTTTATAGAGAATAATGTAGAGAATACCGCACCAACTGTCCTATGGGAAGCCCATAAAGTGTTTTTAAGGGGAAGGCTGATTGCAGAAGGCGCTAAGAGGAAAAAGATCTGGATAGCAAAAAAGCAATCATTGCTACAGGAGATCCAGGAATTGGAGCAGATACACAAAAGAGTAAATGATAAAGAGATATTGATAGAACTAACGAAAAAGCGAGAAGAATTAAGAGATACATTGGAACAAGAAACTAAGCGAGTTTTTATAAGGAGGGCCAGAAAGCAATATAGATTTGGCAACAAATCAGGGAAAATGCTGGCGGAACAAATAAAAACTAAATGGAATCTGAATTATATAGCAAAAATAAAAAATGGAGCTGGAGAGATGAGATATTCTACTAGTGATATTATTAAAATATTTATGAAGTATTACCAAGCATTATACAGGGTAAACAACCTGCAGGATCCCGAAGAACTGCAAGATAGAAAAGATAAGATAAGAGGATATCTGGAACAAATAAAATTACCTGTAATTTCAGAAGATGACTCAAGAAGACTAGATGATGAAATCACTAAAGAGGAGATAGAGCAGGCCATTAAAAACAGCAAATCTGGGAAAAGTCCCGGCCCAGATGGCTATACTTCTCTATATTTTAAGAAATTTATAGGAATGAATTCTGTTGCCTTATTATCATTTATACATGAATTCAATAGGCAAGGGCTTTGAGTTACGAGGAGAAGCCTTAGGTGCCTATATATCTCTTCTAGCAAAAGAGGGAAAAGACCCTATCGTATGCTCTAGTTTCAGGCCAATATCCTTAATCAATGAAGACATGAAAATTTATGCGAGGATACTGGCAGAGAGACTAAAGCTCCTTATGGCAGAGCTTATAGGCAAAGATCAAGCAGGCTTTGTTCCCGGAAGAGAAACGAGAGATAATATCTTAAAAACAGTCTTGTTAATTCATGAAGCAAAGAAAAGTAAAAGCCCAGCCCTGTTCCTATCTGTCGATGCCGAAAAGGCATTCGACAGACTGGATTGGGACTTTATGGTCCAGACACTATATAAATTTGGTATAGGACCCGTATGATTAAATGGATAGAAGCCCTATATTCCATACCCACAGCCCAAATCATGGTTAATGGGAATCTCTCAGAAAAATTTCAGCTATTCAATGGAACTCGCCAGGGATGCCCACTTTCCCGTTTGCTCTTTGTGCTCTCCTTGGAGCCTCTTTTAATATCCATTAGAGTAAACCAGGAAATTATGGGTATAGAAGCAGGAGGACAAGAACACAAAATATCCGCCTTTGCGGATGACATCATTTTACATATAACAAACCCTATACAAAGTCTCCCAAAAATTATGGAAGAACTGGGAAAATATGGCCAGGTTTCAAATTTAAAAATAAATATGGAAAAAACTGAAATTTTGAATATTTCGGTCCCAATGAATGAAAGCAAAGACCTCCGAAAATTATATCCTTTCGGATGGAAACAAAAAGGCCTAAAGTACTTGGGAGTATTTTTGTCAAGATCTAATGTAGATTTATATCATGATAATTATATGCCACTGTTAAACAAAATTAAAAATGAACTAAAGAGATATCCTGCCAATAGACTGTCATGGTTTGGCCGGATAAGTGTGGTTAAAATGATGATTTTCCCTAAGACTCTGTACATATTTCAAAGTTTACCGATAAATATCCCTAGAGCTTACTTTAAAACTTTGAGATTAGTGTTACAGAAATTTATATGGAATAATAAAAATAATCGCATCGCCTTCCGTACATTAACTAGATCAAAAGAAAAGGGAGGAATTTTTCTCCCAGATTTAGAGAAATATCATGAGGCAGCTATAATACGGAGGGTTATGGATTGGACTGTAGACCCCCAGCAAAAAAAAAAAAAAAAATGGGTAGAATTCGAAGCAAAAATGTGCAACTCTGAGCTAGGGCAGATCATTTGGATCCCAAAACAGTTTAGAGGTCTCCCAGGAGAAGTAGCTCAGATTACGGTAGAAGCTTTAAGAACATGGGATAAGTTAATTAACCACTTTAGCCCCGGACCATATTGCTGTCCAAAGACCAGAGCACTTTTTTGTGATTCGGCACTGCGTCGCTTTAACTGACAATTGCGCGGTCGTGCGGCGTGGCTCCCAAACAAAATTGGCGTCCTTTTTTTCCCACAAATAGAGCTTTCTTTTGGTGGTATTTGATCATCTCTGCGGTTTTTATTTTTTGCGCTATAAACAAAAATAGAGCGACAATTTTGAAAAAAATGCAATATTTTTTACATTTTGCTATAATAAATATCCCCAAAAAAGATATAAAAAAACATTTTTTTCCCTCAGTTTAGGCCGATACGTATTCTTCTACATATTTTTCGTAAAAAAAAAATCGCAATTAGCGTTTATTGATTGGTTTGCGCAAAATTTATAGCGTTTACAAAAAAGGGGGTAGTTTTATGGCATTTTTATTAATATATTTTTTTTTACTAGTAATGGCGGCGATCAGCGTTTTTTTTCGGTACTGCGATATTATGGCGGACACATCGCACACTTTTGACACATTTTTGGGACCATTGGCATTTTTATAGCGATCAATGCTATAAAAATGCATTGGATTACTATAAAAATGCCATTGGCAGTGAAGGGGTTAACACTAGGGGGCGGGGAAGGGGTTAAGTGTGTTCCTATTTGTGTTTTTACTGTGTGGGGGGGGTGGACTCACTAGGGGGAATCATTGATCTTCCGTTCATACATTGTATGAACGGAAGATTAGCGTTTCCCCCGCTGACAGGAACGAGTGCTGTGTGTTTACACGCACAGCTCTCGTTCCCCGCTCTGTAACGAACGAGCGCGCGCGCCCGCGGGGGCCGCCGGCGGCGCGCACGCGCCCCCTAGTGGCCGCGAAAGTCCCGACGTAGGATGACGGGCTCTCGCGCAGGAGAGCCGACCTGCCGCCGTATAACTGCGGCGGCTGGTCGCCTAGTGGTTAAAAGTATACAAGGTAAATATAACAGCCCGTTAATCCCTCTCACTAGAAATAATTATTTCCCCCCAGGAAATTTAAATGGACTAAAGCGCCATATTTGAGACTAAGGCCTCGTACACACGAGCGGATATGTTCGCTGAAAACGGTCCGATGGACCGTTTCAGCAGACATCTCCGATCGTGTGTACGGGCTAGCGGACAGATTTGTCCATCGGACAAATTTCAAAGCATGCTTTGAAATTTGTCCGCTACAAACCTGTCCGTCGGATATGTCCGCTGGTTAGTACGGGAAACCAGCGGACATATCCTCACGCACATGCATCGTATCCTGTGAATGGATCCGACGCATGCGCGCGGAAGTGTTTACTTCCTGGTGCGTGACGTAGCGGTGACGTGGCGGCGTCAACGTCACCGCCGCGTCACCGCCACGTCAGCGCGCCGTCCGCCGGCGGGGGAATTTGATCCGATGGTGTGTACACGCCATCGGACCAAACTCCAGATCGGACATATCCGATGGAAACGGTCCGCGGACCGTTTTCATCGGATATGTCCGATCGTGTGTACGAGGCCTAAGAGATGTCATGAAGGGAAATGCCTTATGTTCATTAAATGAATTGCGGGAAAGATATGGAACCACCCCCTGGGAAGTGTGGAGATACAACCAGCTTAAACACTTTGTAGATACCCTCCCAAAACCTCTTAGGGGGGTAAGCAAGCTAAATGTATGGGAAAAATTGGTAGAAGAAGCACGGATAGATAGACATGGAATCTCCACCATTTACAAAATGTTAATGACGCACATGGAGCGGGGTGCTGTGTGCCCAACAGAGAGCTGGGGATTAGAACTAAATCAACCACCACCAGATCGTATGAGAAGTAGAATTGTGGACTATGTCCACTCCACCTCTGTAGATACACGGATAAAAGAAATGAATTTCAAACTTTTGAATAAATGGTACTATGTACCGGTGAAATTAAACAAGATAAACCCCCAGGGCCAGATTCAGCAAGACTTGCGCTGGAGTATTTCGATATGCGCCGCGTAACTGTGAAGATGCGCCGTCGTTTCTATGTGCCCGTACCCACCAAACTAGATGCGCCAGAAAACGGGCCATTTCCGATCGGCTTAACTTTCCGACGCCAGAGTCTCGTCAGCGCATAATTTCGCTTGGCGCATCAGTCGCGCCTATTGATTTCCCCTGCAAATGAGGGAGATTTCCCGATTCGCGAACGGATTAGCACCATACGCTGGCTACATGCGCCGCTCGTCCGTCCGGCGCAAAGTTATTTCTACAAATAGCTGCTTTATCTTTACTCCAGACGGCCTCAGGTCAGCAGGAGAGCAGCTACAGCAGCGTTACCGACGATAAGAGCTAGCTGAGCACCCCCACTTGCAGGACAACACCTCTGTCCATGCTTGTCTGTCAAATTTTACAGCCATGGAGGAAGACATCATAGGTCTCCATAGCCGAGATGACGGCTGACAGCTCCTGGCCTTTAGAGTTCAGCTTTCTCCTGTGTGTTTGCGGGGAACGGGAGCAGCCATCTCAGAACAAAAGTAACATCACTGCGGGGAGGGGGAGCAGGATATACTTTAGTGCCGGAATGGCGCATCTACGGGCGCATTTAAACATCCAACAGAACACATTGCGCTGACGTTTCCAAGGAAGTGGTGCCGACGGAAGTTGTGAGCATGCGCACTGGGATGCATTGACAGTCGGCGCATGCGCAGTACGTTCGTCGCGGGATCGCGCCTAGTTTTAATAATACACGCCCCGTACCCGCCCAATTTGAATTCCGCCGGCTCATTTGCGATGCGCTGCCGCAACTTTAGGAGCAAGTGCTTCATGAATAACAACACTTGCTCCTAAAATTTCGCCAGAGTAACGTAAATGAGAAACGTTACTCCAGATTAAAGATGCGCCCATCTACCTGAATCTGGCCCCCAGGAGACATCTTTATGCTGGAGGGAATGTGGGGAGGTGGGAACGCACGCCCATATTTGGTGGCAATGCCTGAAGATCCAGCCATATTGGATCCAAATACTACAACTTATTAAAGAGATCAGCGGAATCGAGATTAGCTTGGACCCATGGCAATGACTATTCCATGCTGTGACTATACCCGGAAATAAATATAAAACAACAATTATCCCAATACTGTTAAATGCAGCAAAGACTCTGATCCCCAAAAAAATGGAAAGATAAACTAGCACCCCCGATCCAAGAATGGTTAAGGGAAGTAGAAAGGATAAGAAGTATGGAGGAGGTAATGTCTCAACATAAGGAATTAAATAACCACGATACTGGAACCTGGGGAGGCTGGGAAAAATTTAAAAAATCTATGGTTTATATAGGCTATATGAGAAACCTAGTACTTAGGTTAAGGTGACCAGATTTTTAACCACTTAAGGACCGCCTCCTGCAGATTTACGTCGGCAGAATGGCACGGCTGGGCACATCAACGTATATATACGTTGGTTATAGTACCCAGCCGTGGGTCGCGGGTGCGCGCCCGCGGGCGCGCGCCCGCGACCCGGTCCGAAGCTCCAGGACCGGGACCGCGGGATTCGCGGACCCGATCGCCGCTGCAGTGCGGCGATCCGTCCCTGGAGCGGAAGAACGGGGAGAGCCGTGTGTACACACGGCTTCCCCGTGCTTCTCTGTGGCCGGAGCATCGATCGCGTCATCCCTGTAATAGGGGGACGCGATCGATGACGTCACACCTACAGCCACACCCCCCTACAGTAGTAAACACACACATTAGGTACACATCCCCTACAGCGCCACCTGTGGTTAACTCCCAAACTGCAACTGTCATTTCCACAGTAAACAATGCAATTTAAATGCATTTTTTGCTGTGAAAATGACAATTGTCCCAAAAATGTGTAAAAATTGTCCGAAGTGTCCGCCATATTGTCGCAGTCACGAAAAAAATCGCTGATCGCCGCTATTAGTAGTAAAAAAAAAAATAATTCATAAAAATGCAATAAAACTATCCCTTATTTTGTAAACGCTATAAATTTTGCGAAAACCAACCGATAAACGCTTATTGCGATTTTTTTTACCAAAAATATGTAGAAGAATACGTATCGGCCTAAACTGAGGAAAAAAAATGTTTTTTTATATATTTTTGGGGGATATTTATTATAGCAAAAAGTAAAAAATATTGCATTTTTTTTTAAATTGTCGCTCTATTTTTGTTTATAGCGCAAAAAATAAAAACCGCAGAGGTGATCAAATACCACCAAAAGAAAGCTCTATTTGTGGGAAAAAAAGGACGCAAATTTTGTTTGGGAGCCACGTCGCACGACCGCGCAATTGTCTGTTAAAGCGACGCAGTGCCGAATCGCAAAAACCCCTTGGGTCATTTGCCAGCGTATTGGTCCGGGTCTTAAGTGGTTAAAATGAAATCCGGGGACATATTTTTTTCTTTACTAGTAATGGCGGCAATCAGCGACTCTCTGCCTGTCGCCGCCCGCCTCAAAGTCTTACTCTTCAGGCCCCGGCTACTACTGGATGGGGAGCGGAGGAAGATCACTCCGCCAGGGAAGGCAAGGAGATGGGCAGGTGGCTGGCCAGGATTTGAGCCAAGGCAGAAGAACATGCGAGCAAAGCACATGATCATCATAAAGGGGCACAGATAATGGGAAAAATACAACCCCCCTATGCTAGTAGGCACGGCGGAGTGTGGGGGTGTGTAATTCAAATTTTTTTATTTTAATTCTGCACTGACTGTCTTTAAAATTGCCTCTGCCCCCTATTAAATCCAATCTGGGGACAAAACCAGGGACAGACTTGATCTGGGGACAGTGTCCTCAATCAGGGGACTGTCCCCTGAAACTGGGGATGTCTGGTCACCCTAACTTAGGTAGTTCTTGCAGGTACACGTAGGAGATAAGAGTTCGGGACCTCCTTCCTCCCCCCCCCTCCCCCTCCCTCTGGTGAGAGATTAGAGGGGGATCTAGGCACAACTGCACTTTAACACAATGGGTGTGTGGTTTCATAATGTACATATATGTATATATATATATATATACTGTATATATATGTGTGCAGGGCTTTTTTTCTGGGGGAACTAGGGGGAACTCAGTTCCACCACCTTTGGCTCAGACCCTTTGGTGCCCGCTCACCACAATCACTTGTAAACACAGAAGTCTGGTTTCTGTGTTTATAAGTGACAGCTTTGTAACCCCCTGAACTCTGCACTCTGTATGTAATGCAATTCTGGTATTTAATGCCCCTTTAAGACCCTTCTACTGTTTGTGAAATCTGAATGGGTCGTGGTTGAGTTCCTGCACCTATTTTCTGAGAAAAAAAGCTCTGTATGTGTGTGTATATATATATATGTATATTTTTTTTCCCTCTCCTCTCAACTAACAAGAGAGGTATATGGGCGGTGGAGGACGAGAGTTGCTCTTGTCCCCTCATAATATGGAGCAGGATGGGCACAGGAAATATGGTTTAAAATGAGGTACCCTTTGAATTAGGGTTTTTTTTTTTTTTTTTTTTTTTTTAAAGTGTATTTTTGTGCGTGAACTCGAGAGAGAGGAGCCGGACTGCAGGAGTTGGGAGTAGGCAGACCCTCCCCCCGGAGGCAATCGCCATCCTTCTCCATGCCCCTGGTGGCAATGGCGGGTGTGAAGGGGGGCCTCCCACTCACCCCGCCCTACCTGCTCCTCTTGGGAGCCCAACTGGGGCCCAACGGGACCCCAATGGGGCAGAGGGACTCCCCCTATGAGGGAGTGAGGGGGCCTAGCCCACCCAGCCAGCCCCGTAGGTCCTTCGCCTCTCTTTATTTTAAGAGACCGCATGGCCAAAGTGCGTGCGTACCTTGCATAGCACACCCACCGGGAGCCGGGCTGAGACCACCAAACTCAATTCACATGTAGCCGAGACCGGGATCCGAACCCTTGGCTGCAGAGGTGAACGGCTTGTCAGCGCAGTGCCAATCACGTTGAGCCACCACAGCTCCCAGCTTTTTTTTTTTTTTATCTTATTTTTTCTCCTTCCTCTCACATAACAAGAGAGGTATATGGGTAATGGAGGACGAGAGTTGCTCTGGTCCCCTCATAATATAAGATCCGCCAGCCTAACTGTCACTTTGAGCCGGCGTTTCTGTTTTCTGTAACCAGAAAACAAGAAACGCCGGGTTGAAGCTCCGATGCGAGCAGCGTAACTGAGTTTCGCCATCGCATCGTTACTTCAACTTAAAAATGGCGCCGGGGGCGTTCCCGACGATTTCCGCTCAAAAAATATGTTAATGAGCGGAAATCGGCAATTCACGAGTGAATTCCGGCGCGACGCAATGACGGTACGACGTTTCCGGACGGGATACGCGGCGCATAGTTATACCTACATGGGGTTGGAATATCCTATGTTAGGTATAGGCGTCGTCATCGCGTCGGGAAAAAAAAAAATCACGTCGCTTGCGTAAAAAGATCATGAATGGGAATGTGACGTCATTGACGTTCATTCACAGAATTTGGAGCATGCGCACGGGGATGCTTTGACACTCGACGCATGCGCAGTATGTTCGCGGCGGGATCGCGCTTAGTTTAAATACTACACGCCCCGTACCCGCCCAATTTGAATTCCGCCGGCTCATTTTCGTTACGCTGCCGCAACTTTAGGAGCAAGTCCTTCGTGAATGACAGCACTTGCTCCTAAAATTTCGGCAGAGTAACGTAAATGAGAAGCGTTACTCCAGAGCAAAGATGCTCCTATCTACCTGAATCTGGCCCTTTGACTTAGAGTTCCCCCCCCCCCTTTTTTTTTTTCTCCTCTCACTTAACAAGAGAGGAAGATGGGTAGTGGAGTACGAGATTTGCTCTTGTCCCCTCATAATATGGAGCAGGGAGGGCACAGGAATATGTTTTAAAAAGAGGGGGCACCTTTTGAATTAGGGTGTTTTTTTTTCCTTTTCTCTCGCCACTGGGGAGGGGGCGGGGGGAGGAGAGAGTAGGAAAGTAGGAGATAAGGAGGAGGTTGGACTGTGCTATTGTGGTATAGGAAACTGTTTATATGTTTAATGTTGTAATTCATGTGTATGAAATGATAAATGCATTGAATTGAAGAAAAAATCTTTTTTTTTTTTTGTATGCTTATTGAAAATGTGGTATTAATGTATAAATGTTTTGAAAAACTCAATAAAAATAAATTGAAAACTAGTCGGCCTGTTATCGGCTTTGATCCAGGCCATTTTTCCAGCCCCTCTCCATTATCGAGCCCTCCAGAGACTCAAGGCTCTGCGTCTCCGACAGGGGCTTCGCTATGCAGACGAAGTCCCATTGGACGCAGAAGCCATAGTGGAACTACGGTGGTTACGTCATGCCGTCGAATGGAACGGCAAGACCAACTTCAGTTCCAATCCAGACTTCATCATAGAGTCAGATGCCAGCCGCCACGGCTGGGGAGCCCGGTGCGGCCCCTCATCCACAGGAGGGACATGGTCCGCAAAGGAGTCTCTGCTACACATCAACATGCTAGAGCTTCTGGCAGCATTCTTTGCTGTCAGGAGCCTTCTGCCGCACGCATCCAACTGCTGTGTGTTGTTGCGTATGGACAACGTAACCGCAGTCCAGTACGTCAATCACTTGGGGGGACCCAGGTCCAGGGCCCTAGCGGTGCTGGCGAGAGAATTCTGGCTCTTTTGCCTGGAACGCAACATCGTTCCAATAGCAGAATATATCCCAGGTGCTTCAAATATGGTGGCAGATTGGAATTCTCGCTTCCTGACCAATTCCAGCGACTGGCGACTGGACCGATCAGTTTTCCTGGCCCTTGCTCGTTTATGGGGTCCTTTCTCTATGGACCTGTTCGCCTCCCATCTCAACCATCAGCTCCCACGTTTTTACAGCAGGATACCGGATCCGGAGGCACACGCTGTGGACGACCCTCCGCCAGACATGGCCACGGGGGACACACTATGCGTTTCCCCCGTTCTCGATGATCCTCAGGGTTCTCCTTCACATAGCAAACCTGAGAACATCCGTCGTGCTGGTCACTCCGTGGTGGCCGACACAGCCATGGTTTCCCCTCCTCCTGGGGATGACTGTGGATTTCCCCAGACTATTTCCTCACTTCCCTCATCTCCTCACCGGGCCGAGCGGGGATCTACATCCCCTGATCACGAATCACAACCTGCCTCTTCTCGCATGGTTGGTTTCGGGGTGCCGGACGCACACAGCGACCTTTCAAGAACAGCTAGGGATCTCCTCGCCTTGGCCTGGGCCCCCGGGACTAGATCGGCATATCGATCAGCCTGGAGACTCTGGGTTCGTTGGTGTGATCAACGACAGGTTGATCCCGTTCAGGCGCCTGTGTCTGTAGTGGTCTGGGAGGTCCTATAGCTCCCTTAACGTCTATTGCTCTGCGATCTCAGCCTATCACTCCCCTATAGACTCGTTGCCTCTAGGTAAACACCCGTTAGTGTGCCGTCTTTTGAAGGGCGTTAAGTTTAAACGCCCTCCACGCCCCAGGTACCAACACACTTGGGACGTGACCAAGGTCCTGACCATGTTCTCGGAATGGGGGGACAACGACTCTCTGTCATTAAGGCTATTGTCGTTCAAGCTCACTGTTCTCTTGTGTCTGATTTCCATCAAACGAGTATCCGACGTCAAGGCTTTGGACATCTCCAGGCGTCAATTCTCGCCCCAGGGAGTCAGGTTTTCGGTCGTGCGTAGAACTAAGACGGGAATTCAATCGGTTTTCTACCCGTTCTTCCCCGCGCATCCACACCTGTGTGGTCCGCTGTCTGCAGACTTATGAGTCTTTGACGGCCCCTGTGCGATCATCACAGCTCTCCCAACTCCTCGTTTCCTACGTCAAACCTCATCTCCCGGTTTCCTCGGCTACGTTGGCCAGGTGGGTGCGTTCGGTCATGGAAATGGCAGGGATTGACATTTCCCTGTTTGGTGCCCACTCCTCCAGAGGGGCAATGGCTACTAAGGTCGTCACCTCGGGAGGATCCCTCTCGGACTTACGGTTAGCGGCAGACTGGTCTTCTGCGACCACCTTCCGCCAATTCTACTTTAGACCGGAGGAACACATATCTATGTCGGTTCTGTAGTTTATGTTGATTATTTCTCACATGTATATTGTTATAGCTTTGAACTTGCATAAGATATGAGCCTCCTGTCTGAAATATAAATCTAGATTTTCCTAGCTTGTTTTTTTTTTTTTATTGGAAAGCCTGTGGCGTGAAAAACACAACCCAAAAACTTCACCCGGTGCAGGAAAAAATGTGCACACACATAAAGAGTGAAACACAAAAAACTGCGACGGGTGCCATCGTCAATGGTCCTCCGAAGAGGACCCAGCTCTGATGCGGCGTACACACGACCGAGGTTCTCGCTGGAAACCAGCGAGAACCTCGCTGGAAGCTGCATTCCAGCGAGGACCTCGGCCGTGTGTACGCTTCTGGCTCGCCCCGCCCGTCGGGAATCCCGTTGAGCGAAAAGAGAGCAGCCTCTCTTTTTGCTCGACGGCCCGCCTGGATGAATGGCTGGTTGCCATTCCCGACGGGCGGGTCGCCGATTTCGACGGCCGGGAAGTTCTCTGCCGTGTGTACGCGGCCTGATCCCCCGGGGCGTTAGGCTCCTGGCAGGGAAAAGAGTATAGGAGTCCAAGCAGCCGAAACCACAAGGACCCCACTAGCTTGTGACAGAAAATATTAGTTATATGAAGACAGGAGGCGATTATCTTCCCTCCCGACCCAACCCTATCACGGTGTTGTCTCTCTTCTTCCAGGCTATTGAAACACGCATCCTGCAAGTCGGAGGCTGATACGTTCCGGAAGTTTCATTATCACTATCCCCGTTGGGATGTCTGTTCCTGTTCGATCCATGGGTTTGGTTCCTCACAGACCGGAGGCGACGGTTTCAACTGCATCCAGATCCGGAGTCCCGATTACCGTCAGCTGAATTCTGTGCAGGAGGTCCAGTTCCAGAGTTCCGGTGTTTCGGACTGATTCCTGTTCCAGAGTTTTCCTGCTGATTCGCTTCAAAAAAGAGGAGGGTTCTAAGGAGGCAGCCCCTTATATACCAGCTGTCCTGCCTCATGATTGGCAGATCCAGCCAGAGGGTTGCTGGGTGTTGTAGTTTTTCTTTTCTTCAGTTTCAAAACGTTTTTTTCTACCTGGATTCACTAAAAGTTGAATTTCTGCTATGGGCATTAATAAAGAAAGATAATGCATAAGATATGAGCCTCCTGTCTGAAATATAACTAATATTTTCCGTCACAAGCTAGGAAAATCTAGATTTATGTCCCTGCGACTTGTCATGCGACTTTGGACATTATTTAAAATATATTTAGAATTTTTTTTTTATCATTTTTATTTTATATATATATATTTATTGTTTTATTTTATTTTTCCATTTAACTTTATTGCTATCAAAATGGGACTAACAGGCGTCCTATGTGATAGTGTGGGCAGGTGACAGGTTCTCTTTATGGAGATATCACACGTGTGCGACTTGTTATGCGACATTAAAGTCGCAAGAGGAGTCGCACCCCATTCATATTTATGCGACTTAAAGTCGCAGCCTCTTCAGAGTAGTTCATGTACTACTTTGAGGTTTACGTTATTTAAAAAAAATAAAAATAATAATTTTTATTATAATTTACATTTCTCTTCAACAATCTTTTATTGAATTTTTTGATTTAACGTTATTGTATGCGACTTAAAGTCGCAGCGCACTCCTTTGGGATTGTGTTATTTAAAATGTATTTATGATTTTCTTTAATCATTTTTATTATATTTAATTTTTATAATACACATTTTTTTTTAATCATTTTTTATTACATTTCTTTTTTTTTTTTACTTTTTTTTTTTTCATTTAACTTTATTATTATCACAATGAGACTAACAGACGTCCTATGTGATAGCATGGGTAGGTGACAGGTTCTCTTTGTGGACTGATAGGACACGTGTGCGACTTGTCCTGCAACATCAAAGTCGCATGATAGGTCACACCCCATGTTTTTCCAATGAGTACTGTTCACATCTATGCGACTTCAAGTCGCAGCCACCTTTTAAAGCAGTTCATGCGCTACTTTGGCTTGACTTTCAATGCGACTTTAGGACCATAGACTTCAATGTTAGCCTTCAAACGTTGCATTAAAAGTCGCACCTGACTGTTTTACATGCGACAGTTGTGCAACAGTTGTCTATTATCATGTCTATTATCATTGGTCGAATTCAAAGTCACACCAAAGTCACAGCCCTTTTTTTCATTGATGAAATTTTAGGTATCTAATCAGACCCCTGAAAATGTTAATGGTATTAAAATAAAGCAACAAGGGTATACATTTCTATACATTTTACCGGAAAATGCATTTTTTTTTGGGTGCGGGAAATACTTCAAATGTGGCAGAAACCTCCCCTCCCCCACACACATCGTAATTACCTAATCAGTTTCCTATCACTCGGCTTCCTGCCCCTCCTCCCTCTATGTGGTGTCAGGTTTAGTCATCTCTCACTTCCTCTATTCAGGTACCAAACTTCAACCCAACATTAAGGACGACCCCACCCCGAAACTGAGACATCCAAATCTGCTGAATCACACGTTGGCTCTTTATAAATCTCAAAGACTCTGATTCCCTGCAGTAGTTTGTGTCTCTGCCCCTCCCACACTGCAGTAGTTTGTGTCTCTGTCCCTCCCACAATGGGGAGATTCCCTGCAGTAGTTTGTGTCTCTGCCCCTGCCACAATGGTGAGATTCCCTGCAGTAGTTTGTGTCTCTGCCCCTCCCACAATGGGGAGATTCCCTGCAGTAGTTTGTGTCTCTGCCCCTGCCACAATGGTGAGATTCCCTGCAGTAGTTTGTGTCTCTGTCCCTCCCACAATGGGGAGATTCCCTGCAGTAGTTTGTGTCTCTGTCCCTCCCACAATGGGGAGATTCCCTGCAGTAGTTTGTGTCTCTGCCCCTCCCACAATGGGGAGATTCCCTGCAGTGGTTTGTGTCTCTGCCCCTCCCACAATGGAGAGATTTCCTGCAGTAGTTTGTATCTCTGCCCCTCCCACAATGGGGAGATTCCCTGCAGTAGTTTGTGTCTCTGTCCCTCCCACAATGGGGAGATTCCCTGCAGTAGTTTGTGTGGCAAACCTAGCCACTTCTAGAACGCTGGACGTTACATGTCAAAAGGTTGTCTGTATTCTGCTGGGTCTTATGTGGGCATAGTAATTCATATGCTGGCAGCCGTAAGCCACTAGCATTCAAGTACTTAGTTTTATGTTGCCCAATCAGTGTTCGGCAGTTTTAAACCGAACTCCCACAACACATAACCCCAGACCCCAACTATCAACCGACTTTTCCCTCATGCAGCAATGCCTGATGGGAGAATTATCCAAACTGTTAAGTTCCCCATCTGGTCCTCCCTGTATTACCCCTGTTAAATCTATTTGGCTGTTTGGAAACCCCTTGCATGGGGAATTATATAAATATGGAAGCCTGTGAATAAAAAGTCAGTTGACTCTCAGAGCTGTGTGTTGTCCGGTTACTGGGGAGATTTGGGACATTGCCTTACTTGTCAATGCTGACTGTGGATTTACCCTAGTTACCAGCGGAGATCGTGGAGTTTAATATTGTACTCCGCTACAGTTTGTGTCTCTGACCCTCCCACAATGGGGAGATTCCCTGCAGTAGTTTGTGTCTCTGCCCCTCCCACAATGGGGAGATTCCCTGCAGTAGTTTGTATCTCTGCCCCTCCCACAATGGGGAGATTTTCTGCAGTAGTTTGTGTTTCTGCCCCTCCCACAATGGGGAGATTTCCTGCAGTAGTTTGTGTCTCTGTCCCTCCCACAATGGGGAGATTTCCTGCAGTAGTTTGTATCTCTGCCCCTCCCACAATGGGGAGATTTTCTGCAGTAGTTTGTGTTTCTGCCCTTCCCACAATGGGGAGATTTCCTGCAGTAGTTTGTGTCTCTGCCCCTCCCACAATGGTGAGATTCCCTGCAGTAGTTTGTGTCTCTGCCCCTCCCACAATGGAGAGATTTCCTGCAGTAGTTTGTGTCTCTGCCCCTCCCACAATGGGGAGATTTCCCTTCAGTAGTGTGTGTCTCTGCCCCTCCCACAATGGGGAGATTTCCCTTCAGTAGTTTGTGTCTCTGCCCCTCCCACAATGGGGAGATTTCCCTTCAGTAGTTTGTGTCTCTGCCCCTCCCACAATGGAGAGATTTCCTGCAGTAGTTTGTGTCTCTGCCCCTCCCACAATGGAGAGATTTCCTGCAGTAGTTTGTGTCTCTGCCCCTCCCACAATGGGGAGATTTCCTGCAGTAGTTTGTGTCTCTGCCCCTCCCACAATGGGGAGATTTCCTGCAGTAGTTTGTGTCTCTGCCCCTCCCACAATGGGGAGATTTCCTGCAGTAGTTTGTGTCTCTGCCCCTCCCACAATAGGGGGATTTCCTGCAGTAGTTTGTGTCTCTGCCCCTCCCACAATGGGGAGATTTCCTGCAGTAGTTTGTGTCTCTGCCCCTCCCACAATGGGGAGATTTCATGCAGTAGTTTGTGTCTCCGCCCCTCCCACAATGATGAGATTTCCTGCAGTAGTTTGTGTCTCTGCCCCTCCCACAATGGGGAGATTTCCTGCAGTAGTTTGTGTCTCTGCCCCTCCCACAATGGGGAGATTTCATGCAGTAGTTTGTGTCTCCGCCCCTCCCACAATGATGAGATTTCCTGCAGTAGTTTGTGTCTCTGCCCCTCCCACAATGGGGAGATTTCCTGCAGTAGTTTGTGTCTCTGCCCCTCCCGCAATGGGGAAATTTCCTGCAGTAGTTTGTGTCTCTGCCCCTCCCACAATGATGAGATTTCCTGCAGTAGTTTGTGTCTCTGCCCCTCCCACAATGGGGAGATTTCATGCAGTAGTTTGTGTCTCCGCCCCTCCCACAATGATGAGATTTCCTGCAGTAGTTTGTGTCTCTGCCCCTCCCACAATGGTGAGATACCCTGCAGTAGTTTGTGTCTCTGCCCCTCCCACAATGGGGAGATTTCCTGCAGTAGTTTGTGTCTCTACCCCTCCCACAATTGGGAGGTGCAGAGACACAACTGATTGGACTGTGAAAGGAGAAGCAACGGACTCATGAGCTCATCACTCTGCTGTCTCCTCCTATCAGCCCATTTCTTGTTAGCACCGACCATACCAGTGGCGGCCCATCCATAGGGACGCACGGGCGCCGCCCGCCTCCCGCAGTCACACAAATAAAAAAACGGGCCCTTTAAGAACTTTTATTCGGCTAAAATTTCATTTTTTCATTTTAACCGCAGTTCTGGCGGCCGTCTATAGAGTCTGATATCGGGTCACATTCAGGTACATACAATGCTTGCAATATATAAATAGATTTATTGATGTATTAATGATTTACAAAGTTGCAATAATTTGTCTTTTATATTTGTCGGGAATGCTACAACAAAATCAGAAGAATCAAGTCAAGAAGGGGAGGAGCCTAAAGACGCGGACAATCTAGAACATTCCTATCATTTATGGTCAGCAAGTTTACTGCGACACAAAAAGATTGCAGCCTATGGTGGGCCGTCCTTCCACTACTCTACGCGTTTCGTACAGTGAGGCCGCCGACCAGTTTCAGCGGACATATCCGATCATGTGTACGACCTAGCGGACAGGTTTTTCCATGCTTTGAAATTTGTCCGCTGGAAAGTACGCCTAACCAGCGGACATAAATCTCCCGCATGCGTCGAATGGATTCAACGCATGCGTGGAAGTATTTTACTTCCTGGAGTGGCGGCGTCACCGCCACGTCACCGCGTCCTCAGCCCGAGGGGATTTTCGTCCGATGGTGTGTACATGCCATTGGACCAAAATCCGAGGAGACATGTCCGCTGGAAACGGTCCGTCGGACATGTTTGAGCGGACATGTCTCCTCGTCTGTACGCGTCCTTAGTGTTTTCCTCGCACTAGGGGATATTTCCTAATTTCCTGTCCTGGAGGCCAATCAGGAAAGAGATCTCCTCAGATGGTCCACATACAGAAAATACAAGCCAACAGATGTTCTCATCGTTATTCACTAAATGTATTTTGAATTATGGTCCGGGGCCCCGGGTGTGGAGATTTTTTTGGACTTCCTGCTTCAGTGAACAAACAGGAAGTCATAGAAAATCTCCCCATTGGCTACATAAAAGTCAATAATACCTTTGTACAAAAAAAGTTCTGCCTGGAGTTGGTTAATGTCAGGTAATACGAGGGTTCTTCCTCAGAAGGGGTCTTGGTTGTAGACATGTGCAATTCATTTCGTTCCGAATTCGTTTTTTGACAAATTTGTTAACTCCGAAATTTCCGAATTTTTCAATTCAATTCTCGAATTCCGAATTTTCGAAGTTCCGAATTTTCGAAATTTGAAAATTCGAAATTTAAAAAATTCAGAGATTCGAACTTTCGGAAATTAAAATTTGGAATATTTACATTTCGGAAATTTGGAAATTCGATAATCGGAGATCAGAAAATCAAAATTTTGAAAATTCTAATTTAGGTAATTGAAAAAGTAGAAAATTAGCAATTAGGTAATTCAAAATTTAGAAAATTCGAAAATTGTAGATTAGAAAATCAGAGATTAAAAAAATCTAAAATTAGAAATGAGAAAATCCAAAAATTCTGAAATTTGAAAATTCGAAATGAGGTAATTCAAAATTTCTATAATTGTAGGCTAGAAAATCAGAGATTAAAAAATCAAAGATTTGAAAATTCCAAATTCGAACATCCAAAAAATCGGAAATTCTAAAATCCGAAATTTCGAAAATTTAAAATTACAAAATCAGAGATTAGAAAATCAAAAATTCCAAATAATTCGATAATTAGGAAATTCGAAAATTCGCTAATTCCAAATGAGGTAATTCAAAATTTTGAAAATTAAAAAATCAAAACTGAATTTCAGAATTCAGAATTTTCGAATTTACAGACTTTCCGTAAAATGCAAAAAAACGAAAACGAACAAATTTTTCGGCAGTGCACATGTCTACTTGGTTGTATCCGGCCCTCTGCTTCTTCCTCTGGCCCCAGGCTCTTCACCGCGCACCCTTGGTCTCGCCCCCTGGGTGTGGACATCATGGGTCACGTTGTGGTCCTGGGCTGTGGATTGGTGCACATTGTCCCTTCCGACCACCGGGGGGCGAATGGAAGCTGAAGATGCTTCTTCCTGTAAAAGTTGTCCGAATCTGGCAAAGTCGCCCCCAGCTGATGTCCATTTCTGCATGAACCCAACGATACCTTCATATGGACCGATCATTTGTAGCCTCTCCCCATTTGGTGATGACCAGATGCCACAACGAAGGAGATACAACTGTAATTTTTTGGTCACATCGGACATATTGGACAGGTCGATGTTTTCCACTCGGAGAAAACTTTGGCATTTCATAAAGATGTCGGAGATTTCATGAGCGGCTTTGTAGAAGTTCTGGGACAGGTGGGGGGATTTGGTGGTCAGGATGACCCGGCTAAACCCGTCCCCGGTCTCGGTTTTCATTTCCACACTATTCTGACCCAGAATATCATTGATCTCGTCTTTCATGAATACACTTACGTAGGTGTGAGCCGCCGGATCCACAAGGAAATCTGTAGAGAGCGGGCTTTGGTCCAGATGATTTGCCGTTGATGAATTAGCGGTGGAAGAGCTCGAAGATGACCATCCGGCCATGAGGGAAGAGCGAATAGGAGAGCTTGCGGTCAGATCTTCTCGGGTTCTCGGGTTTAAAAGGAATTCATCTGGAGAGGAGTTTTGGGGATTTGAAGGCTTCAAATCTCCAAGGTGGTTCTTGGGAAGTTTTGGGTTCAAGTTTAATTCATCGGTAGATGTGTTCTTGGGTTGTCCAGAGCTGAATTTGGTGCTACCTTCGATGGTGCTCTTGGAATCTTTTGGGTTTGAGCCTAATTTATCTATAAATGTGTTCTTGGGTTGCCCAGGGTTGAATTTGGTGCTATCTCTAAAGGTGCTCCTTGAATGTTTTGGGTTCAAGCTTAATTCATCTGTAAATGTTTGCTTGGGTTGTCCAGAGTTGAATTTGGCGCTATCTCCGATGGCGCTCCTTGAATGTTTTGGTTTTGAGCCTAATTCATCTGTAGAGGTGTTCTTGGGTTGTCCAGAGTTGAATTTGGCGCTATCTCTGATGGTGCTCTTGGAATATTTTAGGTTTGGGTTTAATTCATCTGTAGATGTAGTCTTGGGTTCCCCAGAGTTGAATTTGGCGCTATCTTCGATGGTGCTCTTGGAATGTTTTGAGTTTGGGTTTAATTCATCTGTAGAGGTGTTCTTGGGTTGTCCAGAGTTTAATTTGGCGCTATCTCTGATGGCGCTCTTGGAATATTTTAGGTTTGGGTTTAATTCATCTGTAGATGTGTTCTTGGGTTGCCCAGGGTTGAAGTCAGATCCATCTCCGATGGGATGTTTTGGGTTGGAGGTGAATCCATCTGCAATGTTTCCTTTGGGTTTCCTTTGACGGGAGTCGGAGTCGGCTGCAAACGTGTCCTTGAGTTGTCCGGATTCAGGCAAATCTTCTCCAAATTGTGTTCTGGCAAATGTGGTGTGACGGGCTAATCCGGAGCTATCAGCTGGTTTTCCATTACTGGCCGGTGATGAGTTTCTTCCTGGTTTTCTGTCCTCATCTGTAGGTATCTTCTCGGTTGGTCCGGGATGAAAATGTAGGTTAGCTGCCATGTTGCTCTTGGGGTGTTTTTTGATGAAGGTCGGGTCATCTGAAGACGTGTCGTTGGGTCTTCTTTGGCTGGAGCCATCTGATCCTAAATATTGTATTATGTGTGGTGTTCTGCTCCCATCTCCAGTAGAACTGTGACCATCGTGGTCAGTTGGTAGAGGCTCGGGGGTTCTTTTTGTCCTCCACGGTAAAGGGTCACAATTAGAGGTTTTATTTAAGGACTTGTCGGGCAAACTCTTTATTGGACTTTGTTTACCAGCTTCTTCTCCGGAGACATGTTGTTTGTCTGGACTGGAGGAGGAGTCCTCTGTAGATGTGTTGTTGGGTCTTCTTTGGCTGGAGCCATCTGATCTATAACCTGGTCTTCCATTACTGTCCGAACCTTTGTCCTCATCCAGACTCAGTGCCATCAGAGGCTTGGAAACCTGAGGAACAGGACATAGAACTTAAAGTCTACCTGTCATAAGAGGATTATATAGGCTGCTGCTTGCTCTGGGCACTAGGGATGAGCCGAACCCACCTTGACCCCCCCCCCATTCGAACACGCGAACACCGTTAAAGTCTACGGGACACAAACATGAAAAATCAAAAGCGTTAATTTTAAAGGTTAATATGCAAGTAATTGTCATAAAAAGGGTTTGGGGACCCGGGTCCTGCCCCAGGGGAGTATTTGGGGACCCGGGTCCTGCCCCAAGGGACATGTATCAATGCAAAAAAAGTTTAAAAAATGGCCGTTTTTTTGGGAGCAGTGATTTAAATAATGCTCAAAGTGAAACAATAAAAGTGAAATGTTCCTTTAAATTTCGTACCTGGGGGGTGTCTATAGTATGCCTGTAAAGTAGCGCTTGTTTCCCTTATTTAGATCAGTCTCTGCACAAAGTGTAATTTTTAAAGGGAAAAAAGTCATTTAAAACTACTCACGGCTATATTGAATTGTCGGCAATACAGATAAAAGTAATTGAAAAAAAACAGCATGCACCCCCCCCCCCCCGCCCCCCAGTCCATTACCAGGCTATATGGGTCTGGTATGAATATTAGGGGGAACCCCGAACCAAAATAAAAAAAAATGCGTGGGAGTCCCCCCAAATTCCATACCAGGCCCTTCAGGTGTGGTGGTTGCAGGGGGCTTATCGGAATCTGGAAGCCCCTTTAACAAAGGGGACCACCAGATCCCGGCCCCCCTATGTGACAATGTACCCCATTACCAATTTACCCCAAAAAAGTGACAAAAATGGTAAAAAAAAAAAAAACAGACACAGCTTGGGACAAGTCCTTTAATAAAAAATTTTTTTTTTCCAGCGATGTAATCCTTCCCCGACCCGACGATACACTCCGCCCCAATCGATTTTGCGTGGCCGCCGAATGACGCGAGACCCGCCGTGACAGCTCTTATATAGCCGAGGGCGGGGCTACCTGTGACGTGCGCTGGTGACCCGCCCCCCTCCGACGCAACGTGGTCGCCAGCGCACATCTAAGGCGGGTCTTGCGTCATTTGGCGGCCAGGCAGGGGACTTTCAGATTCCGATAAGCCCCCTGCAACCACAGGTCCTGAAGGGCCTGGTATGGATTTTGGGGGGACCCCCACGCATTTAAAAAAAAAATTGGTTTGGGGTCCCCCTTAATATTCATACCAGACCTAAAGGGCCTGGTAATGGACCTGGGGGTGAACCCATGCCGGGTTCTGGGGGTCCCTTTCGTTAAAGGGGGCTTCCAGATTCCAATAAGCCCCCCACCCGAAGACCCCCACTGGGCAAGGGTTGTGGGGATGAGGCCCTTGTCCCCACCCGAAGACCCCCACTGGGCAAGGGTTGTGGGGATGAGGCCCTTGTCTCCATCAACATGGGGACATCCTCCTGGTACGGTTCAGGAGGGGGGTGGGCTGCTCTCTCGTCCCCCCCTCTTTTCCTGCGGCCTGCCAGGTTACGTGCTTGGATAAGAGGCTGGTATGGATTTTTGGGGGGAACCCCACGTAATTTTTCTTTACTTTGGCGCGTGGTTCCCCTTAAAATCCATACCAGACCTGAATGGTCTGGTATGGATATTAGGGGGACCCCCACGCATTTTCTTTTTACATTTTGGTTCAGGGTTTCCCTTAATATTCATACTAGACCCAAAGGGCCTGGTAATGGACTGGGGGGGGGGGGGACCCATGCCGTTCTTTTCAATGACTTTTATCTGTAATGCCGGGACCTGACAATTCATTATAGCCGCAAGTAGTTTTAAATTACTTTTTTCCTTTAGAAATTACATTTTGTGCAGGGACAGTTCTAAACACGGGAAACATGCGCTACTTTACAGGCATACTATAGACACCCCCCCCCCTGGCAGGACAAGGGTCCCCAAACACTCCCCTGGGGCAGAACCCGGGTCCCCAAACACTCCCCTGGGGCAGGATCCGGGTCCCCAAACACTCCCCTGGGGCAGGATCTGGGTCCCCAAACACTCCCCTGGGGCAGGATCCGGGTCCCCAAACACTTCCCTGGGGCAGGACCCGGGTCCCCAAACACTTCCCAGGAGAGAGGACAGGGGGACCAGGCGAGAGGACAGGGGGATCAGGAGAGAGGACAGGGGGATCAGGAGAGAGGACAGGGGGTTCAGGAGAGAGGACAGGGGGACCAGGAGAGAGGACAGGGGAATCAGGCGAGAGGACAGGGGGATCAGGAGAAAGGGCAGGGGGATCAGGCGAGAGGACAGGGGGACCAGGCGAGAGGACAGAGGGATCAGGAGAGAGGACAGGGGGACCAGGACCAGGATCTGGGTCCCCAAACACTCCCCTGGGGCAGGATCCGGGTCCCCAAACACTTCCCTGGGGCAGGACCCGGGTCCCCAAACACTTCCCTGGGGCAGGACCCGGGTCCCCAAACACTCCCCTAGGGCAGAACCCGGGTCCCCAAACACTCCCCTGGGGCAGGATCCGGGTCCCCAAACACTCCCCTGGGGCAGGACCCACGTCCCCAAACACTTCCCTGGGGCAGGACCCGGGTCCCCAAACACTCCCCTGGGGCAGGACCCGGGTCCCCAAACACTCCCCTGGGGCAGGACACGGGTCCCCAAACACTCCCCTGGGGCAGGACCTGGGTCCCCAAACACTTTTTATGACAATAACTTGCATATTAACCTTTAAAATTAGCACTTTAGATTTCTCCCATAGACTTTTAAAGGGTGTTCCGCGGTTTTCGAATTTGCCGCAAACACAATAAATTGTTCGCTATTCGGCGAACAGGTGAACTCTGGTCTCATCCCTACTGGACATCTGAATAAAAAGTATTGGAACCAGACACAAACAAAACATTACTGATCACTGACTCTATTCTTTAAGACAAGAAAGGGGCCGGTAAATGACATGTTTATCGGCTCCTTCTCTGCTTTTTCTTCTGACAGATCCCTCACAGAAGAGAGGAGGGGGGAACCCCGCAGCTCTGCAGGGTAAAAGGAGGGGGGGGCATGAAAAGAGCACACAGGGGAACCAGGAGAGAGGGCAGGGGGATTAGGAGAGAGGACAGGGGAACCAGAAGAGAGGACAGGGGGATAAGGAGAGAGGACAGGGGGACCAGGCGAGAGGACAGGGGGACCAGGCGAGAGGACAGGGGGACCAGGCGAGAGGACAGGGGGACCAGGCGAGAGGACAGGGGGATCAGGCGAGAGGACAGAGGGACCAGGCGAGAGGACAGGGGGATCAGGCGAGAGGACAGGGGGATCAGAAGGAGAGGACAGGGGATCAAGCAAGAGGACAGGGGGATCAGGAGAGAGGACAGGGGGATCAGGAGAGAGGACAGGGGGATCAGGAGAGAGGACAGGGGGATCAGAAGAGAGGACAGGGGGATCAGGCAAGAGGACAGGGGGATCAGGAGAGAGGACAGGGGGATCAGGAGAGAGGACAGGGGGATCAGGAGAGACGACAGGGGGATCAGGCGGAGGACAGGGGGGCCAGGCGAGAGGACAGGGGGATCAGGCGAGAGGACAGAGGGACCAGGCGAGAGGACAGGGGGATCAGGCGAGAGGACAGGGGGATCAGGCGAGAGGACAGGGGGATCAGAAGAGAGGAGAGGGGGACCAGGCAAGAGGACAGGGGGATCAGGCGAGAGGACAGGGGGATCAGGCGAGAGGACAGGGGGATCAGGAGAGAGGACAGGGGGATCAGGAGAGAGGACAGGGGGATCAGGAGAGAGGACAGGGGGACCAGGCGAGAGGACAGGGGGATCAGGAGAGAGGACAGGGGGATCAGGAGAGAGGACAGGGAGGTTCAGGAGAGAGGACAGGGGGACCAGGAGAGAGGACAGGGGAATCAGGCGAGAGGACAGGGGGATCGAGAGGACAGGGGGATCAGGCGAGAGGACAGGGGGACCAGGCGAGAGGACAGAGGGATCAGGAGAGAGGACAGGGGGACCAGGTGAGAGGACAGGAGGATCAGAAGAGGGAGAGGGGGATCAGGCAGAGAGGACAGGGGGATCAGGCGAGAGGACAGGGGGATCAGGCGAGAGGACAGGGGGATCAGGAGAGAGGACAGGGGGATCAGGAGAGAGGACAGGGGGATCAGGAGAGAGGACAGGGGGACCAGGCGAGAGGACAGGGGGACAGGAGAGAGGACAGGGGTTCAGGAGAGAGGACAGGGGGACAGGAGAGAGGACAGGGGAATCAGGCGAGAGGACAGGGGGACCAGAGAGGACAGGGGGATCAGGAGAGAGGACAGGGGGAGCAGGAGAGAGGACAGGGGGATCAGGAGAGAGGACAGGGGGATCAGGCAGGAGAGAGGACAGGGGGATCAGGAGAGAGGACAGGGGGATCAGGAGAGAGGACAGGGGGTTCAGGAGAGAGGACAGGGGGACCAGGAGAGAGGACAGGGGATCAGGCGAGAGGACAGGGGGACAGGTGAGAGAGGACAGGGGGATCAGGAGAGAGGACAGGGGGATCAGGAGAAAGGGCAGGGGGATCAGGCGAGAGGACAGGGGACCAGGCGACAGAGGATCAGGAGAGAGGACAGGGGGATCAGGCGAGAGGACAGGGTGACCAGGTGAGAGGACAGGAGGATCCGAAGATAGGACAGGGGGATCAGGCAAGAGGACAGGGGGATCAGGAGAGAGGACAGGGTTATCAGGAGAGAGGACAGGGGGATCAGGAGAGAGGACAGGGGGTTCAGGAGAGAGGACAGGGGGATCAGGAGAGAGGACAGGGGGACCAGGCGAGAGGACAGGGGGATTAGGAGAGAGGACAGGGGGATCAGGAGAAAGGGCAGGGGGACCAGAAGAGAGGACAGGAGGATTAGGAGAGAGGACAGGGGAACTAGGAGAGAGGACAGGGGGATCAGGAGAGAGGACAGGGGGACCAGAAGAGAGGACAGGGGGATCAGAAGAGAGGGCAGGGGGGACCAGAAGAGAGGACAGGGGTGTCAGGAGAGAGGGCAGGGGGACCAGGAGAGAGGACAGGGGGACCAGAAGAGAGGACAGGGGGATCAGGAGAGAGGGCAGGGGGGCCAGAAGAGAGGACAGGGTGTCAGGAGAGAGGACAGGGGGACCAGGAGAGAGGACAGGGGGACAGGAGAGAGGACAGGGGGATCAGGAGAGAGGACAGGGGGATCAGGGAAACAGGGGGATCAGGCGAGAGGACAGGGGGACCAGGCGAGAGGACAGAGGGATCAGGAGAGAGGACAGGGGGACCAGGAGGATGAGAGGATAGGAGAGGACAGGGGATCAGGCGAGAGGACAGGAAGAGAGGACAGGGGGATCAGGGGGAGGAGAGAGGACAGGGGGATCAGGAGAGAGGACAGGGGGACCAGGCGAGAGGACAGGGGGATCAGGAGAGAGGACAGGGGGTTAGGGGATCAAGAGACAGGACCAAGAGGACAGGGGGATCAGGATCAGGAGAGAGGACAGGGGGATCAGGAGAGAGGACAGGGGGACCAGAGAGAGAGGGGGACAGGAGAGAGGGACACGAGGGGGACAGACAGGGGATCAGGCGAGAGGACAGAGGACAGGACAGGGGATTCAGGGGGATCAGGAGAGAGGACAGGGGGACCAGGGAGAGGACAGAGGGGATCAGGAGGGGGATCAGGGAGAGAGGACAGGGGGATCAGGAAGGAGAGGATCAGGGGGGATCAGGAGAGAGGACAGGGGGATCAGAGAGAGGAGGGGGACAGGAGAGAGGACAGGGGGATCAGGGAGAGAGGATCAGGGGGAGAGAGGACAGGGGGATCAGGCGAGAGGACAGGGGGAAGGAGAGAGGACAGGGGGATCAGGAAGAGAGGACAGAGAGGACAGGGGGACAGGAGAGAGGACAGGGGGACCAGAAGAGAGGACAGGGGGATCAGGCCAGAAGAGAGGACAGGGGTGTCAGGACAGGGGGACCAGGAGAGAGGACAGGACAGAGAGGAGGGCAGAAGGAGGACAGGGGTGTCAGGAGAGAGGACAGGGGGACCAGGAGAGAGGAGGGGGACATCAGGAGAGAGGACAGGGGCAGGGGACGAGAGGACAGGGGGACCAGGGCAGGAGGACAGGAAGGGACAGGGGGAGAGGACAGGGGGATCAGGAGAGAGGACAGGGGGATAGGAGAGGGACCAGAGGCAGGATTCAGGAGAGGAGGACAGGAGAGAGGGCAGGGGGGTCAGGAGAGAGGGCAGGGGGATCAGGAGGACAGAGGACAGGGGACCAGGGAGAGAGGACAGGGGGATCAGGAGAGAGGACAGGGGGATCAGGAGAGAGGACAGGGGATCAGGAGAGAGGACAGGGGTGTCAGAGAGAGAGGGACAGGGGGATCAGGAGAGAGGACAGGGGGGTCAGGGAAGAGAGGGCCAGGAGAGGAGGGTCAGGAGAGGAGGGAGAAGAGAGAGGCAGGAGACCAGGAGAGAGGGGGACCAGGGAGAGGACAGGGGGACCAGGAGAGAGGACAGGGGGATCAGGAGAGAGGGCCAGAGAGAGGGCAGGGGGACAGGAGAGGGGACCAGGAGAGAGGACAGGGGGCAGAGGGCAGGGGGATAGGAGAGAGGGCAGGGGGATTAGGAGAGAGGACAGGGGGATCAGGCGAGAGGACAGGGGGATCAGGAGAGAGGAGGGGGGTCAGAGAGAGGGCAGGGGGATCAGGAGAGAGGACAGGGATCAGGAGAGAGGACAGGGGGATCAGGAGAGAGGACAGGGGGATCAGGACAGGATCAGGAGAGAGGACAGGGGGATCAGAGAGAGGAGGGGGATCAGGAGAGGAGGACATCAGGAGAGAGGGAGGGGGTCAGGAGAGAGGGCAGGGGGATCAGGAGAGAGGACAGGGGGCAGGAGAGAGGACAGGGGGATCAGGAGAGAGGCATGGGGATTAGGAGAGAGGGCAGGGGGATCAGGAGAGAGGGCAGGGGGATCAGGAGAGAGGGCAGGGGGACCAGGAGAGAAGACAGGGGTGGGAGAGAGGATCAGGAGAGAGGACAAGGGGATCAGGAGAGAGGACAGGGGGGCCAGGAGAGAGGACAGGAGAGAGGACAGGGGGATCAGGAGAGAGGGCAGGAGAAAGGACAGGGGTGTCTAGAGAGAGGGCAGGGGGATCAGGAGAGAGGACAGGGGGATCAGGAGAGAGGGCAGGGGGATCAGGAGAGAGGGCAGGGGGATCAGGAGAGAGGGCAGGGGGACCAGGGGGGAGGAGAGAGGGGGGGGAGAGAGAGGGCAGGGGGGATCAGGAGAGAGGGCAGGGGGGGCCAGAAGAGAGGACAGGAGGATCAGGAGAGAGGACAGGGGTGTCAGGAGAGAGGACAGGGGGATCAGGAGAGAGGACAGGGGATCAGGAGAGAGGACAGGGGTGTCTAGAGAGAGGGCAGGGGGATCAGGAGAGAGGGCAGGGGGATCAGGAGAGAGGGCAGGGGGATCAGGAGAGAGGGCAGGGGGGCCAGAAGAGAGGACAGGAGTGTCAGGAGAGAGGACAGGGGGATCAGGAGAGAGGACAGGTGACATATAGAGTAACCAATCCGTCCATCTCTCGCTGAATGCTTGCAGGAGGGAGAGGAGGAGAAATGGCATCCAGTGGCTGCATAGAGGGATCGGTTCCTCCACATTCTTCTACCCCTCCTATCCTGCATGGGCCCACTGGAGCATGGGGCCAGGTCTCAATTGAGACCCCTGTGACCCCTGTACATACGCCCCTGACCGTTGCATGTGAAACCCTACCAGGAGTGCTAACTTTGATGTGATTACCCCACGTCCTGCAACAGCAAAGATTACTGTGCAGACAAAGGAGATCTGCGGCCCCCCGGCACCTACCTGAGTCCCCCGGCACCTACCTGAGTCCCCCGCCACCTACCTGAGTCCCCCGCCACCTACCTGAGTCCCCCGCCACCTACCTGAGTCCCCCAGCACCTACCTGAGTCCCCCAGCACTGTAGACGGATCACTTCCAGCGGGTAGGTGGTCCCTTCAATTTTTATGTGATGCCTCCGGCTCAGGACTCGGTTTGCCACTGCAGGGACAAGCAACATCATCATTATTAATAACTGCGTTACATCAGAACTCCACCACTAAGACTGAGGGCCCAAAAATGAAAAAAAAAGACTGAGGGCCCGGTGACGCCTTGTCATTTTTGTTAAACCGTGTTGCATCACACGTTATTGTAGGGCAGCCGCTTTCTTTTTCTACAGGCTGCCCACGCACCAGGAAAGCCATGCCCCATTTTTTCCATGTGCGGGGATTGCATTATCAGGCGTTGTAGTGTGCTGCAATCAGGGCCGCCATTAGGGGGGGTACAGGCAGTACACCTTTAAGGGGCCCGGAGGTCCCCAGGGGCCCAGATGGCAACCCCCCCTCTTTTTTTTTTTTGTAAGCGGCCTGGAGGTCCCAAGGGCCCTGGGTGGCAACCACACCTTTTTTATATTTATTTTTTTATAAAAAAAATGTTCATTTTTATTTTTATATTTTTGTGTTTTTATTAAAGGGCCCAGAGGTCCCCAGGGGCCCGGATGGCAACCCCCCTCCCCTATTTTTGTATATTTTTTTAAATATTTTTTTTCTTTCTTTTTTTTATTTTTTCTTTTTATTA